>CAUYLG010060252.1:0-85906 GCA_963573385.1 Cacajao melanocephalus | reverse complement strand
GATACAACTACAAAAGAAAACTACAGGCCAGATATAGGTGAAGGGGAGGAAAGCAGCAAATCACACTGCCACGTGTGTACCTATGCAACAATCTTGCGTGTTCTTCACATGTACCCCAAAACCTAAAATACAATAAAAATTTAAAAATAAATAAATAAATAAAAATAAAAACGCAAAAAAAAAACTCACCTTGGAATACTCAGGGACCCACAGGTTAATGCTCTACAGGCAACTTATTATCTTTATGTAAGTTCTATACTTTCCTAACACTATGTATCTTCTGTACTGTCCAAATGTCTTTAGAGTTGCCACTGCCTGTTTTAATAGTTGTGGTCTCCGACACGAGGAACCCATGGTTTTCACAAGCTGTATCAATGTGTTACAAACAAGCACCCTGACATGAACTTTATCCTTAGAACTATAATCCCCTGATGCAGGAGGTAGACTGGACAGGGAGTGGTACTTGACATTCCAAGATAGGAACTCAGTTGCAGGAACAGCTGAGCCTGGGAGAGCTGAGAGCGGCTCATGTGGGGATTATGGATTTTGTGATTTGCTGATTCTGGCAAGAGAAGATGTAAGGCTGATTCAGAGTAACCAGAGTGAACTCTACCACTCACAGTAAGATGACCAGGAGATTCCTTCCAAAGCCAGCTGAGTCACATGGAGAAATGGCTATAAGCCTTCAGATAATTGATTATGGGATGCATATGTCAAACAACACTGAAGTAAAAGGAATCAAAGAGAATTCAACCACAACTGGATATATTTATATTTCTTCAAGAATGCATTACAGCAAAGGAAAAAAAAAACACCTCCCTGGAGATTATTAAACACTTCTCTAATAGAATAGTGGAAAATACAGTACTCAAGGTACAGAGGAATAGTTCACACTTATAGGAAAGGTTGACTAAAGGAAGCAGAATGAAATATTTAAAGAATCTGTGTTGTATTCTCAATAGCCAGTGAAAAATAACTATTGGAAATATAAGACAAGGTGTTGAGTAACAACCCTTTTTGTGCCAAGTAGCCAAAAACAGTGTTAACAGGCAGAAAGTATATTGGATAGCTTGTTGACATAAGGTCTGTGGTGATGCTGAGCAGCGAGGATGACCTGGCTGAACACAATGGAGGCTCTCCCTTTGCTATCTGCTCCTCTGGGTGCACCTGTTCTACTCTACATTCTTATTACAGACTGGTCCATACAGCATTAAAAGGGCTGCCAGAAGATTTAGACTTAACATTTTACATGTTCATATACCCAAAGAGAGCCTGACTGCTGAATCTTTCTGTTACTTTTGAGGGATAGGGGACTGTTTTTCTTCTACCTCAGATCTGGCACAACCGAACCAACTTAAAATGCAACCTCACAAAGGAGTAGGCAATTCATGTCAAAGAGTGCTGAGCCCATGGCATAGTAGTATCCACTGTAGGTGCTAGGAAAGGACATTGAAGTGGGAAGCAGCATTGCTTAAAAAGATGGAAGGATGTAAGGAGAGAACATTAAAGAAATTCCATCATTGAAATCAACTTTAGAAACAGTTCAGAACAAAATCAATACTTAGAAAAAAATACAGTTATGATATAGATATGAATTTACTCAGAGTGAATAAGAATAGAGAAAAAGAAATAAAATATAAGACCAAAATACTTTAACCATTTGTACTCACTTTAAAATAGTAAAGTTACACATACTTTGTTTTCCTGAGTTCTTTCTTTTTAGTTTCCCTTAGCTTATATATTAGAACTTCTTGAGTTAAATAATTAGCTCATTTATTTCATTCTTTCATGTTTGATATTCAAAATATTTTAGGCTGTTAATTTGCTTATATTTATACATTTGACCTCAACCATAAATTTTGATAAGCAATATTCTCATTCGTTTTTTCCTAATAATATGTAATTTCAGATGATAATGTATTTCAAATTTCAAAATTTTTCTATATGAAAATACTTATTAGTTCCTTGATATATTAAATTCTAGACCAAGACAGTGACCTGTACAAGATCCTACTTCTGGGATTTAATATTAATTACAGTCTTAATATATGAACTATACATATTAATTCTAAGCATATTCCATGTTTGTATGAGAAAAACATAGATATAGTTTACCTTGTCTTATTATGCAAATTCTCTGAACTTTGTTTTTATTTTGTTTAGGTTTACAGAAAGCATTGGCCTTTATTTTCTAACCTCATCAAAGGTTGAAAAAGTTCTTTAAAACACATTTGTAATAATTCTAATTCTGTTTTTCTCTATAGAGCCTGATGCAGCTATTTGGCTCATAGAGGTCCATGACTGTTATTTTTCATGGTGAACATTATCTCAGAGTTATTATGAAGATTAAACAAGGCAATGCTTGCAAAGCACTTTTTCAGTAATTGGCACACGGTAAACGTACTATAAATGTTAACTATTACTATTGTTTCCTTAATCAGTAATTTCTGCTTTTATCTTTATTAATTTCCAGCTCCAGTATTCTTCCTGTTTATTAAATTGAATTGATATTCCATTTGTTTTAAATCTTTCTTATTTAATAGTGAAATATTTTAAAGCTATGAATTTTTCTTTAGCTGTATCCCATAGGCTTTGATATAAAATATTCTTATTCTTGTTGAACTTCAAATAATTTAGAAATTTTCAGTTTTATTTTATTTTAGTCCTAGGATGCAGTCACAAAATATGCATTCTTGGAACTTAGTTACATTTTCTCTGTGACCAAATGTATATAATTTAAAAAACATTCCTGGACATAAGGAAAAATGACTATTCTCAGTTTTTACTCTGTTCACAATTCCTATATCAATTTATGTTATTTATATTATTTCTATGTTTTTGTATTTTTTCTACCTAATTACCCAATTTCTGTGAGGTAAGTTTTAACTTCTCTCCCTCACCCCTGAATTATATCTTGGCTGCCTGTAAGATCCTTGGATTCTAATCTTTTCCCCTTAGAAAACTATAAATATTGTTTTACTCTGTTCCAGCTTCATGAATTGCAGAGAGAAAATTTCTCCCTATTCTGTTTTGTTATTGGTAAGCTTTCCTCTGTATTTGGAAGCTTGCCAAATTTGCTTTTTTGTTTTGAGGGCAGCAAATTTTCTAGGTTATACAGTATGTCTTTTGTAGACATGGAAATTAAGAGCCTTTCATCTGAAAACTCAAACCAGAAGTATTCTCTTATTCTTTGACTGTTTCTCTTCTTCATATGTTTATCTGTTTCTGAAACTCTTATTATTGGAACATTTGATCTCCTGGCTCTATCTTCTATTACACTTCTCTTTTTTCTCCTAACTACTGCTTTGTTATTTTTTAGGATAATTTCTAATTCATTTCCCACATGATTGATGAGGGTTTCATCAGCATCTATTCTATTTTTACTACCTTTATTGTATTTTAAAATTAAACAAATCATGGTACATACACACCATGGAATACTACACACCCATAAAAAGAATGAAATCATGTCCTCTGCAGCAACACGGATGCAGTTGGAGGCCATTGTCTTGAGTGAACTTAATGCAGGAACAGAAAACTAAATACTGCATGTTTTCTGTTATAAGTGAGAACTAAACGTTGTATAGTCATGGACATAAAGATGACAACAGTAGACACTGGTGACTACTAGAGCAGGGAGGGAAGAGGGCAAGGGTTGAAAAACTATCAGGTACTATGCTCACTACCTGGGTGAGGGATCATTTGTATCCCAAACCTCAGCGTCATGCAATATACCCATGTAATAAACCAGCACGTGTATCCTCTGAATCTAAAATAAGAGCTGAAATTATTAAAAAGAATTAAACACATCATAATTTTTACTAGCAAGAATGCTTTATTATCCAAAGATGACTTCTCTTTTTTGTAGGATTTTCCCTTTATATCTCACTGAATTATTTTTATTCTTTTCTATCATTACATTTCACATTTTTAAAAATTTAAATGTGATCTTTTCTAATGATTTCAACTTCATCTCCATCCTTAAAACTATGGATCATTTTTTTTTTTTTTTGAGATGGTGTTTCACTCTGTCCTCCAGGTTGGAGTGTAGTGGCACGATCTCAGCTCACTGCAAACTTCACCTCCTGGGTTCAAGCAATTCTCCTGTCTCAGCCTCCCAAGTATCTGGGATTACAGGCATGCACCCCATGATCCGCTAATTTTTGTATTTTTTTGTAGAGACAAGGTTGTGCCATGTTGTCCAGGCTAGTCTCAAACTCCTGGGCAAAAGTAGTTCACCTGCCTCTGCCTCCCAAACTGCTGGGATTACAGGCGTGAGCCACCATACCCAGCAAAAACTAAGGATCAGTCTTGGTGGAGTGCTGTGGCTCCTTCCTAGCCAAGCACTTTGGGATGCTGAAGTGGGTGGATCACCTAAGGTCAGGAATTCAAGACCAGCCTGGCCGACATGGTGATACCCCGTCTCTACTAAAACTACAACAATTTGCCAGGTGTGGTTGCACGTGCCTGTACTCGCAGCTACTCAGGAGACTGAGGTGGGAGAATGGCTTGAACCCGAGAGGTGGAGGTTGCAGTGAGCCAGGATAGTGTCACTGCACTCCAGCCTGGGCGACAGAGCAAGACTGTCTCAAAAACAAAACAAAACAAAAGCATACCTATAGATCAATCTTAAATGTTTAGTAATTTTCACTTTTCAATTATCATTGGTACACACCAGATCTCTGAGGAACACCACAGTTACTTATTTCCCCTGAGCTCATTTAGCTTTGTCTGATAGTGGAGGGTGAGTAGAGGGGGGAGTGTAAGTTACAAATCTATTTCCTAATAGGAGGGTAGCATACAGAGAGCCAATGGGTCGAGGCACATCTTTGGAAATTTATACCTTGGAGGGTCTTCTTCCTGGTTTTTCAAGAGCGCAGCAGTCCAGTTCAATATGAAAGAGTTATTCAAAAGCAGCAGCATCAGTAGCATGAGAAAGTTTCTCCCTTCATTTGGCAGAGCAAGTGGGCAGGACATCAGGAGAAATAATTATTGCTTATAATAATTATTATTTATTGATAATATATATTGTATTGCTCAACATAGTTTCAAGAGTTCATTGGTGTAGTTGTTTTCCCCAACAGGCTTTACCAAAAAGGCAGAAAAGGCAGACTGTGACCTTGCTTTAGACCTCTCTACAAACTGTAGTGTGCAACAGGTGAATCTGATGAACTCTTCCCTGCCTGTTCCACATCACAGAAGCCACAACCTGCACACTGCAGTGTTAGGTCAAGCTTTGTCCTTTACATTAACCATCAGCCAAATGGATGTGTTGCCTCAGTGGAAATCAAGAGCACAGTATATTAATTCCTGTTTCCTCCCATCCCACGTCATAAGACAATGAAGAACTGTAAGGGTGATATGGTTGCCTTATAAATAACTAAGACTAGCCTCAAAAGATAACTGATCCTGCTAGCATATTTCTTTATGAAAGAAAACCTCTGAGCAACTCTTTCAAAACCAGAGTCATAATTTTTCTTCAATGCCCCCTATCATTTAACTAGCCTATTGTCAGCATCTCTAAGAAACTGTTTAGCACACTGTCTCGAGGATGTTGGCAAGGCAAATGGCAAGGCGACAGAGATGCTCTTTTCCAGAAAAGGAAGAGGTCCTGCTGGACTGTGGAATGGGGATCTGTAATTTGGGGGTTCTGTTATCTAGCAATACATTTTACAGCCAATTTATTTTAAAGGATTTACTATCAAGTTATAGTTCAACAGATGGTGTATGGGTCTTACGGGAAATATTTTTTTTTAATAGTCACAGTGAGCCCAAATGTTCATTAATACCTCATCTATGGCTTTCCACTGGAGTTTGGTTGCTTTCCTCAGGGGGCCAAAACTCCCTTATAATGGCTAGGACTCACTGCAAAAACAAACAAACAGCATCTCTGATATCTCTCACTGTACTTACTGAGAAGATGTGAGGCTGGCCTGATAGACTCCAAAAGGAATTGAGGCATAAGATGACCCAGCTGTCGCCAGTCTTCCTTGAGCGTTACATACCGCCTCCCTCATACTCTACATGTACCGCCAAAGTTCTCAGACCCGCCTGGCCTCTGCCCTTAGTGGTTATGAACTTTCCTCATTTTACGTTAAGTGCTTATCTCCGTAACTGTTGTCTGTTGGAAGGCGGACGCTTCTGCCCACCTCAGATGAATCTTACTACTAGTCTTTGCAATAGGACAAATCCATGGCACACAGATAGTTTGGTGGGGAGTTTCTGCCTTCCCAATGGGGAAGAGTTAACAGCAATGACGGCACCACATACATACCATCTTTAAACCTACTTCCCTGTACTCAATCTATAGCTTCCTCCCCTATTCCTCCTCATTAACAAGGAGTGAAGAGGAAGATACAATTTGTTGCCAAGCTAACTATGCAATTTTTCAACATGTTCACTGTGGCTTCCCACAGACATCCTTCAGTTCCTACTAATTAGCCTGAGAATGCTTCATCATCTTTTTTTTTTCTAGAAAGTCATGTCTGTCAGGTCATTCATGTCGCCCAAACTATCAAGAACTGTGAAGGATATGAGACTTGACTTTACTTGTAAGCTAACAGGTTTGCCTGCCACAGTTTATGGAAACTGGAAAAATACAAAATGTGGGGGTGTTGGAGACCAAGGACTTCATTAGAGCTATGGCAGTAGTCAGAAAATCAATGTTTGCTCTGGTTTCCTGAGCACTGAGTCCCACAGGGTGACTAGAAGAGTGTCAGGTAATGACTATACATGCAGGGAGTTTTTTTGTAGGAGAGGAATGCTTGTTCCAGATGGAGACAGTATCTCTACCTCTGTCACCCAAGTTGTTCTCTATACAAACATCCTTAGTACAGATGATTGTAACACAAGCAGTGTGTCCTTCTGCTTGTAAGGTGTACAGAAATGTGAAAGAGTCACAGCAAATTTTCTTCCAAAAAGGAATTGATCAAGAAGGATTGTTGGGTTTAAAAGGACACTTTGTTGTCTTTTTAAATTTAAGTCACTTCTCTGCTCCAACAACTAGCTGTCATATTTAGAATAAAATCCAAATTCCCTACTGTGGCCATGAGTAAGGACCATGGCTATCTCTCAGTCCTTATCTTTTCGAATTTCCACACACCAGCTTCCTTGCAATTCTTGACCACCAAAGTACTTCTCCATCTTGACATCTGCTGTTATGGGGTACAGGACAACCCCCCCTTCCCTTCACATTTTTATATATGTTTTGAAAAACTGTTATTTTCAATACTATCTATCATATAGATTATTATATTTTTTCAAAAGATCAGTACAATAAATTCCTCTTAAAGTTCAGTACTAATTAAAAGTATGCATGTTTATTTGTCTGCCATACTCTAATTGGAAAAAAAATGAGGTAGCATCCTATCCTCATTGCTTGCCTTGGTTCAAATGTGACCCCCTTGGAGTGGAATTACTTGAATACTCTCACATATGTACCAGTTGCTTAATCTCTCCTGCATTACATTTTTTTTCCTAGCACACTCACCACTTCCTGCCAAAGCTATGTCTGTTAACATATTTCTTTATTGTCATTTCTCCCTTTAGACTAAGTCGTCTCTGAAGCTAGAGACATTGTCTGATATGTCCCCAGTCTTAGGTCAAAGCCTGCCTGTTACTTGTCAGTCTCTCAATTAGTATTTGTTGAAAGAAATATGATGATGTCAGTTGCTTCTTTAGTTATTAAAGGGACTATTCATTTGCTTGCTATTCATAAACAAGGATGTAGTGAATCTGGCTCTGACATATCCAGAAATGCAGTTATTTACCAAGATTGATTCCTTATAAAAAAATGATACTTTCAGTTTCCCAGAGTGTGTCTTTATTTCTGTAGATAACCTATTTAGAAAGTAGAGAGTACATGCCTAAACTGCTACAAACACATCCTAACCAGTCTCCAATGTTTACTCTTACTACCCTACAACATATTCTCCCTAGAACAATAGAAGTAATCTTTTATTGACATAAAACCCACATTGCACTTCTTTTTCAAAATCTCCACTGCTTCCTATATATTTACAACAATATTAAAAGTCTTAATTATAACTTTCTAGGCATATTTTTACTTAGCTGGTAGAAGAAGACTTCAGGGTTGACAAAGAAGCTGGAAATTTAGGGGAGAAATTTTAGAAATGAGAAAGTTGCAGAAAGGTTGGCTCCCAGAATCTAATTATAACCTCTCTCCAAATTATTGACTAACTGCAACTATGCATGTGTGGGGATGAGGAGAGGGGGCTTGGTGAACTCAAAGGCAAACATAAGAGAGGAATCTATCTTTGGAGAACAAATACACAATATGCTACTTTTTCAGACTTCCACACAAGTATTAGCAGACACAAAAGGAGACACTTCACAATGATTGTCCATGTACACTTAGATATTACAATGATCACAACAGAGCTTCAAAATACCTGAAGCAGAAACTCACAAAAAGGGGAGAAACAGTCAAATCCACAATTATAGTTGGAGATTTGATCACTCTTCTCTTAGTAGTTGACAGGGCAATCATATTAAAAAATCAGTAAGGATATAGAAGATCTAAATAACCCTATCAATCACCTTAACCAGATTGACTTAAATAGAACATTACACTTACCAGTGAAAGAATACATCCTTTTATTCAAGTGAATATGGAACATTCACTAAGTTCCATAATAAGATAGTTTTGAAATAGATTTTGAAAGATCACAGTTTGCAAAGAATAGTCTCTGGCCAGAATTAAATCAGAACTCCATAGCAATACAATACCTAGGGAAACTCCAAATGTTTATAACTTAAGTGACACATTTCTAAATAATTTGTGAATCAAAGGAGAAATCACAAAGTACAAAATATTTGGAACAAAACGGTTATGAAAATGTAACATATCAAAGGTTATGGGGTATGGCTAAAGTAATGCTTAGGTGACATATACATTGTGATTGTAAATGCTAATATTAGATATTTTCAATGGACGCTGTGTTAGGCCATTTTCACATTGCTATAAAAGAATACCTGAGACTGGGTGATCTGTAAGAAAAGAAGTTTAAAAGGCTCATGGTTCTGCAGGCTGTACAGGAAGCATGGTGGCATCTTCTTCTGAGCAAGCCTCAGGGAGCTTTTACGCATGGCATAAAAGGTGAATCAGGAGCAGGCATTTCACATGGTGAAAGCAGGGGCAAGAGAGTGAGTGGGGAGGTGCTACTCACTTTTAAATGACCAGGTCTTAGGAGAACTCACTCAGTATCACAGAGGAAGCACCAAGTGGATGGTGCTAAACCATTCATGAGAAACCTGCCCCCATGATCCATCACTTTCCACCAGGCTCCACTTCCAACACTGAGGATTAGATTTCAATACGAGATTTGGGTGGGAACACATCCAAACCACATCAGCCCCCTATTGTCCATAGTTTCAGGATAAAGTTTACCACCCCTGGTCTAGTACACGAGGCCCCCATGACCTGGCTCTGTCTCAGATATTCCAACCTCATCATCTGCCCTTCCCCCCAGCCCCACTCACCAGGCCTCATGGCTCCTTCACAGCTTTCTACTTTAGTGGCCTGCCTTGTGGCAGTTCCTCTAGTTAGAAAGCCTTCTTTGTGGCCTAACATATGGTCTATCCTTGAGAAGGATCCATGTGCTGAGGAGAAGAATGTGTATTCTGAAGCTGTTGGATGGAATGTTCTGTAAATACCTCTTAGTTCCATTTGGTCCATACTGCAGATTAAGTCAGATGTTTCTTTACTGATTTTCTGTCTGGATAATCTGTTCAATGCTGAAAGTGCAGGTGTCATTGTATTGGGGTCTATCTCTCTCTTTAGCTCTAATAATATTTGCTTTATATATCTGGGTGCTCCAGGGTTGAGTGCATACATATTTACCGTTATTATCCTCTTACTGAATGGACCCCTTTATCATTATATAATGACCTTATTTATCTCTTCTTATAGGTTTTGTTTTGAAATCTATTTCGTCTGATATAAATATAGCTATTCTGTTTCTTTTCTGTTTTCCCTTTTCATAGAATATCTTTTTTCATCCCTTTATTTTCAGTCTATGTGTGTCTTTGTAGGTGAAGTGTGCCTCTTGTAGGCAACAGATAGTTGGGAGAAAGCCCTCTTGACCCTCTTATTAAAAAAAAAAACTTGTAAATAAAACTCAGCCCAGAAAATGTGTCATTCTTCACTTCCAAGGCTAAGAAAAGTGTCCTCTGTTGCTTTAATTTTTTTGTTATAACAACAACAACAACAACAGCAAACAGCAGAAAAAAACATGTTTTTCTTTAGTAGTGCTTTAGGGTGGATGGGAAAGCCTCATTTCATTGACACCATGAGTCTTTATGACATTATTTTTACATTTCCTCACCACTCTACTCCGTTAATCCTTTGCTGCATGTCTCATTGTTTAACTTTTATGCTTATATTTAAAAATTTTAAGATCATAAATTATCACTCATTGTAATCCTATTTGTACTTCCCTTTTTATTCTGTATCATCTAGAATTGTATTGATGAGATCTTCATGGCTTCTGAAACGTTTTAGACTCTTCCAGAAAATCATGTATTGATATCAAGTCTATTTTCTTCTCTGAATTTTTTAGGAATACTGCTTTCCTAAAACTTTGGATACTTTATGAGTCTGTTCTGGCTGCTGCAACAAAATATTATGACTAGGTGTATTAAAGATTAGAAATTTATTTCTTGCAGTTCTGGAGGCTGGGACTTTAAACATCAATGGATCTTGGTGTCTGAAGAGGGACTGTTTCATTTCCCTAGATATGCCATCTAGCTATGTTGTCAAATGATGGAAGGGGTGAGCTAGCTCTCTGGGGTCTCGGTATATGAGCACTAATCCCAGCCATGAGGCTCTGCTCTTATGCCTAATCACCTCTCAAAGGCTCTGTCTCTCAATACCATCATCTTGGGTGTTAAGATTTTAACACATGAATTTTAGGGGAACTCAAACATTCAGACCATAACAGACACCAAGTTTAACTATCTTCACATTTTCACTTACTGGCTATCAAAGACTCTAAGATAACATTGTTTTTATTTCTCAGAGATGTTAACATTTCCTTTTTGATAACCAGGTAAGTTTTGTTCTTGGGAAGAATAAGTCCAAAATTTTGTTTTTGTTAGTTTTGTGTTATGATTTCCCAGACACAAAACTGATATCAAGAGACACTTAGCCTAGTTCACACATTTGCCTATATCCAAGGCTACACTGGATGTGGACTCCAGGTAGACCCAGGTAGACCAATATTTGGGTATTTCTCAGACTAACATTTGCTGTATATTTGTCCAATATTTGTTTAGTGGAAGCGTAAATAAACCAGTTTTTTGTTAATTAAAATTTTGAGATGTTTATATTCAAAATAATGTATTTATATGTATTGCACTTTCTGTCTATAAGGTGCTTTGTTTTCTAAAAACTTCTAATTTGGAAATAATTCAAACTTCAAGAAAAGTTGCAAGAGAAAGAAACATACACAGAATGGTTGTTTAGTCTTTACCCAGATTCACCCATTCTTAACATTTAACTTCATTTGCTTACTATCTACTTACCTACCCACCTAAATATCTACCCATCCATCTAATCTATCTAATCTACCTATCTAATCCATCCAACTTTTTATTTACATAATATTTTTCTAAACTCTTTGAGAGTAAATTTCATATGTTATGACCCTGTACCCATAATACTTCAGAGTATATTTTTTTATGCCAGATGTAGGTGATGGGGGGATGGAGGCAGCAAACCACATTGCCATGCGTGTACCTATGCAGCATATGCAGCAATCCTGCATGATCTGCACATGTACCCCAGAACTTAAAGTACAATAAAAAAAAGAATAAAAATATCCTTTCAAGAATAAGGATATTTATTTACATAACCACGTATATCTATCAACTTCAATACATTTGACTCATCTATATTCCAGTTCCATCAATTGACCTTTTATCCTCTATAACATTATCTTCATTCTAGTTTGGGATCCACTCGAGGATCTGGGATGGCATTTAGTTGTCATGTTCCTTTAATGTCTTTAAATTGGAACATTTCCACATTGTTTCTTTGTTCTTTATGGCACTGACAGTTTTGAAGATTAGTCCCTCAGTTTTTGTTTTGTTTTGTCTTTAATGAAGCACTCTGGCCAGGTGTGGTGGATCATGTAATCCCATCAGTTTGGGAGGCTGAGGCAGGCAGATAGCTGGAGCTCAGGAGTTGAGTCCAGCCAGGGCAACATGGCAAGACCCTGTCTTTATTTAAAAAAAAATACAAAAATTAGCCAGGCATAGTGGCCCCCATCCGTGGTCCCAGATACTCAGGAGGCTAGGTGGGAGAATTGCTCGAGCCTGTGAAGTCAAGGCTACAGTGAGCCAAGATTGCACCACTGCACTCCAGCCTAAGTGAGAGTGAGACTCTGTCTCAAAAATAAATAAACAAATAAATAATAAACTATAAATTGAGAACTCCTCATTTTGTACTTGTCTAATGTTTCTTGTTAGAGGAGCCTCAGCCAGAATACTGCATAGAAGAAGCCGTATTCCTCTCAGGGCATAATGGCCATCTGCCTCCAATTGATACTGTGAAGTTTTATCATCCAATCAGGGTGTTGCCTGCTTTCTCCATGGTATAGCTATCACTTTTTCTCCTTTCGAGAAGTAGCAATTTATAAGTTACACTTTCAAGTCCATGCAATTATCCTTCTCCTTATCAAATTTGCCCCTCTTGATTTGGCTCCCATTGGTGACTTTTGCCTGACTTACTGTTTACAATAATAATTTTCTCACCCTGCCTCAGTTCTGGAATCAAACATTTCTCAAAAGGTCCATGGCATTAGAGACAAGGTTTGCTCATTTCTTCTAGGAAAATTAAGAGATTTGTATTTATTTACACACGTACATACACAGGCATACCTATTCAGATGTACTTACATATGTTCACACACATAGGCATAGATATGTGTGTATATGTGCATATATGTGTATGCATATACATGTACATATGCACGTTCATGCGATAGCTATATACATATGTACGTGTTTTAGAAATCATGAGTCCTCGCAAGGTTCTTGCAATCTCGTTTCTTGTTTATGTGTCCCTTCCTCCATTTGAGATCTCTGACTCCCAACATAAGCACGTTTGCTTATTTGCTCAAATCTTTAACATATCTAGTAGTTTCAGAATTGCTTCTCTTATGTCACTACAAACAGCCAAAAATTTCTACTAAAAGGAACTCAGAATTTGTTTGTAGTTCTCTCTCCTACCTCCACTCTGCCCAAGACTGAGTGTCTATAGTCAAATACCATTAATTACTTAGTTTTTCACACCGCCCTTAAAGTGACTATGACAATTCTTTGAGATACATTCTAGTTCATTTGTTTCTATTTGCTGTAATACTAGGAATTTTCTTCTCACTCTTGCTGATTTAACTTTACTTTTTGATTTCAAAAAACATATAAGCATGCTCCAAAACATTCAAAATTATTTAAAAAATGTATACCCAAAGAATTATCACACCTTTCCTTTCTGTAGCCCCTTCATCTCATTTCTTCCCTGATCCTATAGATAATAAAAGCTTTTGTTTGTTGGTTTACACTTCCTGTGTGTGTGTATTGTTTTTAAAGATAAATTATATAAGTTTCTTAGTTTCTCATTTCTTGAACAAAAGGTAGCATACTACACATGCTAGTTTGCACTTCACAATGTCTTTTAGAAACTACATGTAAGTTCATGAAGATCTCTTTTTTTTTTTTAAAGCTGCATAGTACTCCTTTGAGTGTTTGTAATATGGTTAATTAAACCAGTTCCTAGGCTTGGAAGACATTTAAGTAATTTCCAGTGTTTCACAATTACAATTGCTATAATGGATAACCATATATATATATATATATATGCATATATAGACGCATATACATATTTCATGTAATTAGAGGTTTGTCTTTATGGTAAATTCCTATAATGTTAAACGAATAAGTAATTTTGCAAATTCCACTTTACAAATAAGATGGAGCCATTCTGAGTTCCCACTGGCAGTGCATGAGGATTTCAATTTCCTAATGTCATCATCAAAAGAGAATACTACTTTTTGCCAAACTAACAGGTAAGAAATAGTGTTTCACTGCAGTTTAATGTGAATTTTTCTTACATGAATAAAGTTGAACATGATTTCATATATTTAAGGGCTATATTTATATCTCTTTCTATGACTTCTGTGTTCATGATAATTTGATCTTTTTCTCCCCTATATGATTTTTGTTGTTCTTTTCTTCAAATTTTGTAAGTTCTTTGAATATTATGGAAATTAGCCTTCTCTGTCATATGTACTATAGATATTTTTTCCTAGTTTGCTATTTGTCTTTTGAATTGCTTATGATATTTAGGTTTCTTATTTTTTGCCATGAAATTATAAATTTATGTAGTATAACTTATCATAGTTTCTTTTGTTGAATCTGGATTTTCGTTTATACTTGGAAAATTTTTCTTCATCTAGACAAAGAAGAATTTACTGATGCTCTCTTGTAGTACCTGTATAATTCATGTTCACTTCCACATCTCTGATTTATTTGATGCAAAAGCTGAATCTAATTTTATTTTTTCCCAAGTGGCCATCCAGTTGTCCCAATAAATTTATTAAAAACAGGACAAAACAAAAACCTTTATCCCAGTTATTTGAAAATGACCATTATCATATACTAGATCTCCATATATAAAGGGATTATCTCTGGATTATTATTTTGTTGTAATGGTCTTTTGTCTATTCATGCACAAGTATCACACTGTTTTTATTAAAATGTTTTGTAATATGTTCTCTTATTCTGTAGGATTATCTCCTGCTAATTAATTGCTTTTCTTCTCAGTGTTTTTCTAGCTAGTTGTCTGTGTTTATTGTTTCACATGAATTTAAGTACCAAATTGCCTAGTTCTGTTAAAAAGAAAGTCAGGCCACGCTTGGTGGCTCATGCCTGTAATCCTAGCACTTTGAGAGGCTGAGGTGGGTGGATCATGAGGTCAGGAGATCAAGACCATCCTGGCCAACATGGTGAAATCCCATCTCTACTAAAATACAAAAAATTAGCCAAGCATGGTGGTGCACACCTGTAGTCTCAACTACTCAGGAGGCTGAGTCAGGGGAATCACTTGAACCAGGAGATGAAGGTTGCAGTGAGTCAAGATTGCACCACTGCACTTCAGCCTGGCAACAGAGCAAGACTCTGTCTCCAAAAAAAAAAAAAAAAAGTCATTGGTATTCTTATTGCGATTATAGTAAGTGTATAAATTAATTAATGGAGAACTGGCATCATCCTATTGAGACATCCAACGCTAGAATAAGGAATGTCTTTCCTATTGTCACTCATACTTTTGTTTCCAATAGCACAGTTTTCTTCTGTGAATATTTATTGTTAAATGTATTCCTATGAATTTTTTCTTTTTTTTTTTTTTTTTTTTTTGCTGTGGCTGCTGTAATTGGATTTTTTAAATCCATTAAAAAGATATTTTACGAGTTGGGAAATTGTCTTTTACTTACATTTTTCCATCAGTCACTACAGCTTGCATCGGTATAATTAAAAAGTTTAGTTCAAAATAATGTAAATGCTTGTTTTCTTCTGGCTTTCATGCCTATTAAATCATCTCATTTATCTGCATTTCTTTATTCTTCAATTTGCATTTGCAATGTTTTGGGACAAACAGTCTCTTAAGGAGTATATTAAACAATTGAAATTTTAAATAATTATTTTAATAAGTTAATAAATCACCTTTCCAGTAAAGCCTTGTATTGTTTCTAAATTTTAGTGAACTCTCCCTGGAACTCTGTGCACACTTATGAATCGCAGCCAAAATAAAATACACATCAAGAAACAGAGTGGTGTGGACAAAGGCAAGAAATGTTTTTTATTTTCATTATGAGTGGGACCAAGTTACAGTTTATCAGTTATGTACAAAGTGTTCTGTAGAAAACCTAGTTTCCTGGCATCATAATTATGATTTATTCTAGTGATTTATATAGCTCAGTGGCCTGAACAGATTGCTTCATTTGCCTATTTTTTAAATCTGGCTCTTCCTACAATTCTATTTGGCTAGGTTTTAACCATGAAATGATGTTAGTACAAGCCCACAAAGTGAGCCTACTTCCTTTGATCAACAGAACAACATCAAATGAACCTATTTTGGCTGACATGCAGGAAATGTATTTTTCTCATATGAAGTATGAATTATAGTGCTATATAATATGCTGTTCATTGATGGAATTCCAGTCTTTATTATTAAACAAGTCAGTCATTATTGTTTAAAAGAAAGATATGGAAAACAGCTCTTCTTGCTGTAATCACTTCCTGTGAAGTGCATAATATCCGTATTTTTCCAGAAGGAGATTTTAAACATTGTTTGTATTTTTTGAAATTAATAACTTATGAACCTCAAAGGTGTGAGAGATCTTAGCTGTAGCATTCCAGCAACTTTTCACACATAAGCAACATCATGTTCTGCACAGGCAAAACTAAGAGAATAATCAGCCTCTGCCAAAACACAGTGCCCTGTCACAGGAAAGCATCATCTCTGATCACTGTCTGATCTTATTTCAGAGCACCAGGCATTGCAGATTACCGGAGAGATAGTTTATTTTTTCCCATAAGTCTCATTGCTAGAATTTAAAATCCAAATCAAATTATTGCAACATCACAGCAAAATCCTGTTGTTGTATATTTTGAAAGGAAAAACAACAGAAATAGAAAAAGCTACCAGGAAGAGTGCTGTTGATTTCCTGAACATATATTAAATATTGATTTACTTAGATTCCCACTTTGAAAAACAACGTAATGTTAGCCTACAGTTATAGCCCTAAAATTGTCTGTAAAATTTAAGAAAGGTTTTACTTTTGCCCCTTTGGCTTTGATAAAACACATTCTCAGCTATCTAAATGCAGAGGATGTTGTATCACTAACATAAAAAGCAACACTGTGCCACTGGCACTTAGAGTTCTGACCCAGGTTATGTGCTTATAATACCATCTCCTTCAAGGAAGAATGGCTCCATGCCACCAAGCATTTAGATACATATCACAAAAACAGGCTATCTGTACATATCTGAAGATATGGCATAATGTCAACAAAATATGCAAATACATGAATAAATGATTTCTTCTATATCTGGCTATTTGGTGTTATTTATCACAAGCCCTTGTAGCATAAGAAACTCCAAGAAATTCTGTTTGGAATTTAAAAGTTTTCCTAGGTTCAGCTAAGGATGGTATGGGATTCCCGCTTTGGTTTTATTTTAATGACATTTTTGTGTCTCAAAAGTACTGAACAGGAAGGTTTTCTGGGAAGGAAAGTATTTGACCAGGAGAATTTGTCTTTTGCTGTCACAATCTTCAGCTACCATTCAGCTAAATGTTGTTTGGAATAATACGGCCTTAATGCCCCTATCTCCTGCTGAATTGCTCAGACGGGTAGGAGATTAGAGTGAAAAGAGGTGCCGGTATTATCTGTGCGAATGCGCCAGGGGTCACGCTACACTAACAGGGCCGCCCCAGTCAGGGTGACAGAACCCAGCTGCTGGCTCCAGGCTCCATCGTCAGAAGGTTCCACTTACTGCAGAACTCTGTCTCCAGAGGGCGTGGATTCTAACTAGCTTTTTTCCACCTCCAAAAAAGTGGCTAACTCATCATTATTGTCCTCATTTTTTACGAAGGACCCACATGTGAAAACACTTACCTGTTTAACCCTATGAACTTGAAGAGAGCATGTAATGCCACTTAAAATACCTAAGCTCAGGTTCTGCCTCCACTGACTCCTGGTAGTAGTGCCCTAATGAGCCATTTATCAAGAAGGTAAGGTATCTCATTTTTTAAAAAATGTACACACATTCTCCATCATGAGATTTGGTGTGACTGCATTCTACAAATTGTTTAGCTCTTTTCTATTTATCCTGGGAAAAGTCACATTCTAAGCACACTAATTTTTGTGCACTTGCATTTTAATCTTCAAGAATCTTCTTGGTACTTTTTATAATTTTTAAGGAAAATAGTTCCCATTTTTCCTCTGAGCACTCCTTATTCATGGTAATCCTTTTTGTTTGTAAGACAGAAAGAAAATGCCCAGTCTTGTTTGGTTTAGGGCTAACTCTGAAGGCAGCTCTCCTTTGTTTTGTTTGTTTCTGAGGGTGACATTCTTTGGGTCAAGGGAACTTAGAATCTCGGATGATAATTCACCAGTAGAGGGAGATAGAGCTATCTAACAGCTTTAGAGGGCACAACCTAAGGCCAGACTAATTTTTTTGCATAAAGTTGCTTCTTAGTGCTCTATCAATAATAAATTTTTTTACATTGTTTTTTCCTATAAAGGTGAAGAAATAAATGAAACCATCCAGACCCTTCGAGGAGAACAAGTCAGGAGAAGCTTATTGGGTTTTCAAAGTAGTCTTGGAAAAGTGAGTCCTTTTTGAAAGACAATTTTTAAAATTATGTGCTTTAGACAACCATCATTTTAAAACATTATGAAAACAAACTTACATTTACACAGGGCCAAAAAGAGTGGGGAAAAAATTCACCCTAGAGCTAAAAGCTCAAGGGAGTCCTCGAATTTGATTACTTGTTACATTATTGGTATTTAAATGGTCTTGCTGTGTTACTGCATGGTGTAGATTCTTCTCATCAGTGAATGCACTTGCACTGAGGGGGAAAAAAAAGGCTATTAAAGCATTTTGGTGCCCTATTTTTTCATTTATCAGCATTTGTAATTATAGTTAAGTGCTTCCAAAACAGGGTTGCCATCTAAGAAAGGTCCTGCCTTTATGTGATGCTTTTAACTTTTCAAAGTATTTTTATATGTACTATCTCATTTTAAAGTAGATCTGACACAGCCCCAATCTATTAAGGAAGTGACCCTTTAAATCTAAAACACTCTGGAATTTTCTCAGCTACACTTATCTTAGTTACCATTATAAAACTTAATGAAAGTAATGGTGATACTAAAACTTTCATATTCAGAACAAAATTTATCTACGTAGAAGATTTGCAAAGAGCCATTCTGTTATTCTTTAACATCCAGAGGGTTTTTACATTTTTATTTTAATGAGCTGAAGTTATCTGTTGTTTGTGTTAAAAGTAATAATGTCAAGAATTTTATTATGGTCACCACTGTGGCCAAGAAACTGAGAATTTTGTGGAAATAAGTTTTGCCAGTGTGTCCAGACTCATCCATAAATACCAGAAAGTCTGAGATGTCCATTTTTAAAGATATTTTTTAGAATATGATACATTTTATCCTCTCGAAGAATTGTACCATGCCCTTTTTGAAGTACATACTCTCTCCATGGTATCTTAAGAAACACTGGCTGTTCCAACACTGTTTTTGATTGTCTACGTTTCTGTAGCTAGGAAACTGGGATGTCTAATCTGGTTCTTGTTCATCTTCTGGAACAACAAAGCCATTTTGTTACAGGCCAACAGAGATATTAACTCTGTCAAAGTTGCTGATTCAATTCTGAATAACCATCTGAATGTGTATGTCTGAGTGGTCATGCATTGAGTAGCCTTGAGAAATTAGGAGGCTGGGTACAAGCAGTAAAAATCAATGGCTTCAGCTGGGCTAAAATTTCCTGGGGAAATGTTTTTCCCCAAGCTTGAGCCAAGTCTGAGATAAAAAAGCACTATTGTCATCTCCTGAAACTAAATTATCAGGGAATCTGGGCTGGTTCCTTGACATTTCCAAACTCTGTCATTTTCTCTATGATTTGATTCTTTTTTTCTAAGTTTTTTGCGCTTATAAGTTCTATACAAAAAATATTAATGGAGCTATGTGTAATTAACATGTACAGAAATACATATTCTTTTTTTTTTTCTAATTTAGGCTGGACTCTGGGGCAGTTAATTTTGATTTAGTAATGTTTCCCATGCACTTTTATTATAGTGTAAGAGAGATAATTATTTTGAAAGATACTGCTTTTTACTTTTAAAATCTATTTATGACATTCTTTGTTGGTTGAACTTGAGGAAATAATAGATTATCGGAGAAAAGTTACCATGTAAGTAATCACTCATTTCAGGAGAAAATACTCATTCTATGTTTACACAACATTTTTTAAATTGTACCTTAGTGCCAATATTGAAGTATTTTTAAATTGGATTTTATTATCGTTGTAGTTAATAAAGCCTGCTACTATCAGATTCTACATGTTTCTATAGGTACTTACCTCATAGGGCTTTTATGAAGATTTAATGCAATGACTTATATGAAAATATTTAACTATATACAGAAAGTTTCTAGTTACAATTATTGTAATTATTTTATTTAACATGATCAAGGCATCTTGGAGGTGCAACACAGCCTTAGGGTTAGAATCTGAAACATAAAACAGAAAAAGACTGTTTTATACAAAGGACCCAGATGAACTGCTTGAAATTAGTAAATTCCATGATACTCCTATTTTAACAAATGTTGTAAACTTAAGAATAAATATATGCAACCACTTTCACATATGGCATTGTCTTTTTCATATCTTTAGCTTCCAAATACCTCTGAAGTGCGTATTTATGCTTTACTTAGCTGAGAAAACTGAGGACAACAGCAAGGAAACTAATTGTTAAATTTTCATGAATACGTTAGTCTCATGAAATGGCAATTAAATTTAAATCTTCCAATTTCATGTCTCAGATTTCTTCCATAGCTCATTCACAGTTCCTGGTCTTACAGCTTTACATTAATTATTACTATCAGGTAAATTCCTTAATTCCCAGGTATTTATACCACAGTCGTGCTTTAAATGTAAAATCAGATGGCCAGGGATTACTGACACATTTATTCTCTCTATGGTTCCCTCAAATGTATTTCTTGAGCAACTGCTATACGGTCAGATACTGTACAGGATGCTAAGAACAAAACAGGCAAAAACATCTACTATCTTGGAGTGAACCTTTTGGGGTTGGGGAGAGAAGTGGTGGTGGCAGGAGAGAGGAAACAAATAAATAAACTATGCAGTATGACAGAAGGAGCCGAGAAGAAAAATAAAACAGGCAAGGGGGCTAAAGAGGATAAGGTAGTAGAAGAGCTGCAATTTTAAATAAGGTGTCCAGGCAAGGCCTTGCCAGGACAGAGCCATTTGAATCGGGACCTGAAGCTAAGGAGTGAGCCTGGGAAGAGCTGGAAGAAGAGGATATTAGGTTGCACAGCTGCAAGCTCCTGGAGGAAGAAGCACACCGGACATGTTGGAACCAATAAGCAGCCCCCGGTATGAGTAGAAGTTGAGGTCAAAACGTAGCAGAGGCCAGACCATGAGCTTTTACTAAGAATGGGATGAGAAGTTATTTCACGACCGACTAAGGGCAGAAAAAATGCCATGGTCAGATGTATTTTAATATCATCACAGGCAGTTGTGAATACATTTAGGGAGGCAGGAACAGAAGCAGAAACACCAGCTAGGAGGATATTGCAATTGTGAACAATGGGGTCTTCTAGTAGTGCGATGGTGGAGGTGATGAGGTTAATAGTCATTGGAGAATACATACATTTTGGAAATACAAACTTGCGGCAGAGAGCATAGGCTGTCCCCCATAATCTGTTCACCCCTTCCTCTTGGTCATATGGGTGCCCAGCTAGAGATTACATTTCTAAGCGTTCTTTGCAGCAAAGATTGTCCATATGAAAAGCCTCTCTCCAGTGAGATGCAAGTAGAAGAGATGTGTGCAGACTCCAAGCTATCTTCCTAATGATGATTGCCATGCATTTGTTTCTCTTTTTCTCCGTCGTTCTTTCTAGAAACTAGGGTACTTTGGAATGTATTGAGAGAGGCAGATCTGTCCCACAGTCATGGAGCCCTGACTAACTACTATCTTCAATGAACTCTTACGTGAGAAAGAACTAACTTCTAAGGTCGTTAGCCTCTATTTTGTTGTTCTCCTTATTTGAGTAACTGAGCCTATACCGTAACAAACAGACGTTCCTAGGATTTGCTGATGGATCAGATGTTGATGGGAGACAAAAAGAAGAGTCAAGGATGGTTTTAAAGATTTTGGCCTGAGCAAAATGTGTCATTTACTAAAATGTAGAAGACTATGGGTACAACATATTTGGCAAGAAGATCAGGAATACAAGCTTGGGCATGGTACATTAGAAATGTCTAGTAGATATATCTTTAAAAAATAATTTTTAATTAGCCCAACTAGTACTTGCTTTTAAAAAAAAAACACTAAGCTCTCTACGTGCACTAAGCATTCCACAAAACTAAAAAGAGATACTCTCTTGTTTTCTAGGGACTCATAATTTAATGTAAATCATACAATGGACTGGGTGTCAAACCACATTTAGAAATTTCTATAGAGAAACCCATTCAAGTTTAATTGAAATGCCTTCATATCTTAAGGAACTTATTATATAAATTATTCTGCTAGAATACCTTTATAATTGTAATGATCTCAAAATATAGGTATTTAATATACATGCAAATATTATAACCCATCTCTTCTTTATGCATAAGCCAATTTTATTTGAACATATGATTGTACCTTTTAAAACTGATCAGAGGGGATTTTATTAAAAATCATTTTGAGTAGCTTCAATCTAGTCCAAAAGAATGATATTGCTCTTAGCTACTTTTCCTGTTGTTGTCTTCTCTATAATCTACTCTACCCAATTAATAACAAAGCACAGGGCAGACATTAAGAGGCAATACAGGGACAGTAAAGGAAAATGTTTCTGACCACTAGAGGATCACTTCCTTTATGCATTTATTTATCTTCTTCAGGTACATGATTTGCGTTCTTTCACATTTTAACAAATGTCTCTGCACAGAGTTCTCTTAAAGTCCAAGACTGCCACCCAAGGCCCACAGCCTCATCCAACAGATCTTGTTTGCGGCTGTCTTGGGGAGCCTGTGAATGTCGACTTCTTTTACTATCGCTTTCTCAGACCACTTAGGTCACAGGCTCCCTCATCTCAGTGCCATGTTTTCTGTTTCTTCCGACATCATACAATTTGAGAAACTATTCTTCAAACAGAAGAAGGCTAGAACACCAGCTCTAGTCTCCTCCTGCATCTAGCCTGGACGTTTTAATAGTGACATTGTATAGACGTCACAATATTGATCATTAGCAGTGAGTGTAGGAATTTCAGAGAGGAAATTAATAACACATACTTTAGAAACCAATTGCTTCTTTTGCACAAAAAAAGATGACAGTAGAGCACACTAGTTAAGAGGGTTCTCCGTGGACTCAGAAAAACCTAGGTTTTGAACACTTCCACTTACCACAGTGGGATATTAGCGCGTTTCACTTAACTTCCTTGAGTTTTTATGCACAATATGTAAGAGTCAAAAGATTCTCTTGAGTATGGATGGGACAACATCTGCTAAGCACTTAGTACCCAGCCTTGTACATAGTCAACAAACCTAGGCTCCAAATTAAGTTACGTGATTAAAAACAAAAATAATTTCTACATGTGTTATTTCACCTTTTAATCTCACCACAAATTTTATGTATGAGAGAAGATGTTATTTCCATTTGGCTACCGGGGAAATAGATACCAAGAGAATATTGAGTGACTTGCAGGAAGAAAACCAGTGTTAAATGGAGATTTAAGCTCAACGGCGTTAAAGTTTTTCCTATTTCATCAACACCAACCGGTAGAGGGGTGTTATTCTATGGTGTCCCCAAAACACAGTCAACAAGTAGCAATACAAATGGACTCTGTGGTTGACTGGGAGTTTCGCTGATAATATAAATAGTTGATTAACACATGTTTTGTATGTTACATGCATTATATACTGTATTCTTACAATAAAATAAGCTAGAATGTGTTGCTTATCCTTCAAGCAATCTTTTATCACATGCACTATTTTCAGGTTATGTATCTTCTTGGTGGAATTGAGAACTTTTTAAGGCCAGGGACCATATATTCTAGTGTTGCATTATTTGTAATCTTTGAAGCAGGGTTAGATATGGTCAATGTTCGATGAACATATGTTGGCTGAATATTTGTCAAATGACTATAAAATCTGTAAATACTTTTCCTGAGCTGACCCCAACTTTTTAAAAAAATTTCTCATAATGAGGTGAATGGGAAAAAAGAAATGCTTTATGGAATCAATCAATACACAAAGTAACATATTTTTTCCTATGCACATAGCATTTAGGGTAAAACCTACAGTAACTGCTAAAATAAAATTAAATGAGTTTGAAACTGCCTTCCATAATCTGTCAACCCAGTTAATGTCATTTCCCCAGGGTGACTACTGGAAACTGAGACCTGTGCAGTATATTCCAGCAACACCCAATTCACCTTTTGCACTATTTTAATGTTCAACTTTCCATTGGCACTTTCTTTCTTGGCTGGTGAATTTTTATGGAATGTAATCTCCATTGCATTGTGAGTACTTTTTTTCTGTGCCTTGATGCAGAGGGATGTTTATTGTGTTATGAGCTAGGAACAAAATTGTTTTGGATCAGAAATCTGCGTGGTCTGGAAGCATAGTATGATTAAACTCAAGTTTAGCCAGGCAGAAGGTTCTCTTTAGGAAGAATTTGATGGGTTCTGCATAATGGTTCTAAATGAAAAGAACACAGTGCCAGCATTCCACTCTATTCTTTCTTTAGCCCATTCAGCTGCCTCATAGGATTTGTTGTTGATGTTGTTGACACAAGAAGGAGATAAATTTATTATTTCCCATGGGGAGCTCTTGGTTAAAGTTTCTCTTTCTCCAATCTAGCTTGTTGAACTCAGTGATACTGTCAGAAACATTTTATATCCATTTGTCTAATGACCTTAAAGATATAAAATATTGCTATGTTCTGTAAACTGGCATTGAGATTGGGCCATACATGTGTATTAATGAGAAAGTATATCATACTTACAATTCTCTGGGAGCTTTGGTTTCTTTCTTTATTATTGCTGTACAGTTTTTCAGAGGTTAGCAGAAATAGTGTATGCTGAGTGAGCAGGAAATACGAAATCTGAGCAAATTTTAAAAAATAAACTTCACATTTAACAAATATTATACTGGAAGGAAAAATCTTGGAGTAAAATAACAGATTACAAAGCATTATAATAAAATGAGAAACCAGAATTCAGAAGTGAGGTCTACAGACTGTTGAATGGGGCAGAAAGATGTGGGATCCATGAAAGCAGCCATGATCATCTTCTGCTCAATCCTTGCATCCCTTGTTTCTCCCCCTTTCTGTTTGCTATCCTCTCTCCAATCACTGGGTTTCACACCTGTCTTATGCTCAAAAGTTTGTGTCCTAAATGTTGGGAATTGGTCTTACTGCTCCTCACCATTAACATTTCCAGGAGCCTGGTTTAAATATTCCCAAAAGCTTGACAAATATAACTAAATCATTTGCATTCAGAATTGCTTTGGATGGTGGTGAGGTACAGTTAATCCTTGAACAAGATGGATCTGAGCTGTCTGGGTCCATTTATATGTGGATTTTCTTTTGCCTCTGCCACACTGAAGAAAGCAAGTTCAGCCCCTCCTCTTCCTCCTCCACCTCAGCCTTCTCAATGTTAAGATGACCAGGATGAAGACCTTTCTGATAATTCACTTCCACTTAATGAATAGTAAATGTATTTTCTCTTCCTTATGATTTTCTTAATATTTTCTTTTCTAGCTTATTTTATTGTAAGAATGCAGTATATAATGCATGCAACATACAAAGTGTGTGTTAATCAACTATTTATATTATCAGTGAGACTTCCAGTCAACTGTAGAGTCCATTTGTGTTGCTATGAATACGTGAGACTGGGTGATTTATACAGAAAAGAAGTTTATCTGGCTCATGGTTTTGCAGTTTGTATAGGAAGCACGGTACCAGCACCTGCTTCTGGTGAGCCCTCAGGATGCTATGAAGCAGAGTCAGTGTGTGCAGAGATCACATGGCAAGAGAGGAAGCAAGTAGGTAAGGGGAGGTGCCAGGCTTTTTTTAACAAGCAGCTCCTGAGGGAACAGAGAGTGAGAACTCACTCACCTCCACCCCAGGGTGTTATCTATTAATGAGGCATCCACCCCCAGGACCCAAATACCTCCCATTAGGCCCCACCTCTAACATTGGGAGTCAAATTTCAGCATGAGATTTAGATGGATCAAGTATTCAAACTATAGCAGAGAGTCAAAAGTTATATGCAAGTTTTCCATTGTGTGGGGCCTTCACTCCCCTAACCCCCTTATGTTCAAGGGTCAACAGTATTATTGCTGAAATGTTTGGCAACATGCTTGTGAAGAGTACTTTCTTAATGTTTTTTGTCAATAAGTTACTCAACACCACCATAGACAAAATACAAGACTAGGTTGATGTGGGAAAATTTATGAATGTATATAAAGCATACATGGATATTGACACATCCATGTATCTATATCCATGTATGCTGTGTATACATTTATAAATTTTGTATACATTTATAAATTTTGTATATATATATAAATTTGTGTATATATATATTCTAATTACTAATGTGTATGTGTATATATATATTCTAACTACTAATGTGTGTGTGTGTATATATATATATTTTTATATAAATATATATATATATATACAAAAAACATTAAGAAAGTACTCTTCACAAACATGTTGCAAACATTTCAGTAATTACACTGTTGACGCTTGAACATAAGGGGGGTTAGGGGAGTGAAGGCCCCACACAATGGAAAACTTGCATGTAACTTTTGACTCTCTGTTATAGTTTGGATATTTGATCCAACTATATATATATATATATTCTAACTGCAAGAAAAAATGTATACAATCCACTACCTGATATCATGATGTAGTCAAGATAAAATCATGTGAATAAATCACTAAGAATTTATGCAAAAAGGAACTGTATGTCAACAAATATTTGATATTTGTATTAAATTCTGAATGTAGTCTGAGGAAACAAAGTGATTGAAGCTGGGCAGAACCACTTGGGGGATGTTTTGAATTTTGCAAATGGAAGTTAAATTTGGAAGAATCAGTTCCATATGAGTGAGCCCCATTTAGAAAATAATTAGAAGAGCTACAGATATATTTACATAAGATTTTGTAAGTATCTTATACTTAGATAATGTGAACTAGTGTTTTCAAACCTGATTGTACTTCAAAATTATCAGGAGAGATTAAAGAAATATATTATCAGTTTTTACCCCCCAAAAATGCTTAATCAGTGGGACCAGGAAAGTACTAATTTCAATTTTTATAAAGATTTTCCTAGGTATTTATCACATGTGGCCTGGCCTGGGAATCACTGGACTGAGGATACTTTAAGAACATATCTTTTTTAATGTTCTCCTAGCACTTTTCTAAAAAGCATTTTCACAGTGTACCTTGTGTAGGGTATCTCCATAGTTTATCTCCTCACTGCTTGTATGTTTCCTAAGGACGAGTGACTATTTGCAATTTTTGTATCTTTTAGAGTGCCTAGCAACTTTTAGCGTACAATAGATATTTTTTAAATAAGTGGAATTGAATTCCTACCACTATTCATTTTGGTGCATGTTTGTATTCCCTGCTCACTTATCACTCGACCTCAATCTCTGAATTCAGATTATTCAGTTGTTGAAAAGAGATATCAAATCAAGATGAAGTTAAGAGTAAAGTGAGTTCTCCACACCACTACTCAGAGAACTGATACAGAAGAAACAACAAAGCCTCACTTGAAGATGTTTTAATATCATGATAACTGATTTATTTCCTTTTCTCAACAACAACAACAAAAAAACAAGGTTTGGTAAATCTGAATGTACCTATGGGAATGGAGTATTTGCCGATGAGGGTCTTGGAAAATGTTAGATATGTGGTCACTAAGTTCAAGCCTGTGAAGACAAGTTCTTCTTTCTCTCATGTTCACACGCATCCAGAGAGAAAGTCTAAGTCTCAACCATTTTCTGAAATATAATTAGTACAACCTTCCTTGAACAACAATTCAAAATCTGTTACTGTTTTATGACACAAACATTCTATAGCCAAAATCATTTTGATAATTCTTTATTATCTTCATAAGACATCTAAATGTAGTAAAATAATATTAGAATTTCAAAATTACTGACACAATGTTTTCATTTCAAAGCCTATTGAAGTGTAATTCTATCATTTTTATGAGTTTTAAAAAAATCTATTTATGAAATTAAGAAAAATTATCTAGAAATGTATGCTACTTTTGACATGTAAACGATATCAGCCATTACATATGTAAATATAACCAAATTTAATAAACATCTTTCAGGAAAATGTAAAACGTGGTGGAATTACAGCTCCAAATTTATTTCAGTAATTGTGAGATTTTTGTAAAACAGAAAAATATAAAAAAGTAAGCATGCCAAATTAACTAGTGTTGTTTTCAAACTTTAAATACACAGATTATATTGCAATGATACCATGGTCTACTTTAGTTTTATAAAACACAGGCTAGAGAGATTTGGATTTTTGAAACACTAATCGTGATTCAAACAAACATTGCTATTTTTTTTCAGCTTTAAAGCACAATGTAAAACTTGTAGGGGAGGGAGGAAAAGTAATAATTTTAAACATGCTTACCTCAACTAAGTGAGCTTTAGAAAATGTAACATTTCTTTGATTTTTAATTGTTTCTGCATTACTTGTGAATGTGACCACATGACTATAGTTTATGCTATTATGTTGTCAGGCTTCTGATAATGGGAAGGAATGTTTGTTTAGACTGTGTAGCTCTTCACTTTAATTCACTCTGGCTCCAGTGTGACATGTTAAAACTGCTATCAATGGAAAATCCAATTTTCCCAGAAACACTTAAAACAACAGCAACCCCTGTGAACCGAAATTATCTCCTGTTGAGGCTAATTACCTTAGTACTCTTAGGAAAAGACTGCAAATCTGTTGCCTTGGAGGCTCTTCTCTTCCTCAAAGTACCTTTAGTAGATATGAAGTTGTATATTTGCTGATGACTCTGTTGCATCCTTTCAGTACCGGTATACGTGTGAGGAGAAACCCAAAAACTGAAATGACATATTGAACCCTAAACAAACTTATTACATAATGTATGTACCTTTTCTGTGATTATAAAGTCTATGCTTAGAGAATTTGCTCCAGCAGACTGTGATTTTTTAAGGCCAAAAAATAAGAAGGCTTAAGATACAAGGAAAAAATTAGAATGACTGAGTTAAAAAATTTATTCGTCTGAAAATTTACATATAGTGAATAACTCACATGACTTAACAAATAAACAATTATGTTTTCATATCTTTTTCTACTGTGTTAGGCATACTACTACTCAATTCTCTAAAGAAGCCAGATCTATAGGCACATTATTTCTTGTATAAAATGGTGGTTATTCTATTTGTCATTTATAAGTGAAAAAACAGCCATAAAGGGAAATGTAAATACCCAATATTTTATTTCCCGTGTCATTTTAGTTCTTGATAGCTTTGTTAAACTGTATTATTTACTTGAGGTTACGGTGAAATTGAGTGTTATTGAAGTCAACATTAAATGGATATGTAAATCAATTATTTCTGCAACCTAAATGGAAATGTTTTCACTCTTCATTTACCACTATCTTTACTGCAAATCAATGTTTGTAAATTAAGCAAACAGGATCTTCCCCATATGTCAATTTATGGCTCAAATGTGGTACCTAATAATACAATATAGGATTATTTTTTATTTATTTTTTAAGGTTTGACTTGTCGATTTTTCTTTCTTCAATTATAATTATTTAATAATAATTCTGCAAGTATCTAATTATTCTATAATTATCTAATCCTCCCATGACTTTCTACATTCAAAATATTGTTATTTTTTTTTAAATTTATATGGTACATCATAATATTATTTGGCCTTCAGTTAGTGTCAGTGGGACTGTAGACACATATACAAACATGGGAATTGAACTTGGGTGGCCACACTGAGGCTAACATGGTCAGCTATATGATTCAATGTATGCATATATTAATTTTCTAGATTATCATTGTAACAGAAACACAAAATTAAATTTTCTTTCGGAGAATTAAATGATGCTAGTTTAAAGGAAAAATAAACTCTAACACAGGGGCTCCAGGAATGGTGGTTATTGAAGTCTTTGGTTTATAATAACCTCACTTGAAATTTCTATGATATGATTTTTAAATCTTTTATTATTTTTATTACTAGAACTTATATTCTATTCTAATGACATATCAACTGCTATGTGCTTTTGGCACTAAGTTTATACAATCAAAGTAAAAACTAATTGAATCAAATATCAGTTATAATAAGAGGAAGCAAAATTGTGACAATGTTTCTCAAGCATTTCTAACATTAAATTGTTTTGAATGAATTAATGAAAACAATATGTCTATAACTGATACTCTGTTTAGAAATTTAAAATATGATTAAAGTAAATACATGAGCAGAAGTCAAAAGGATAATCAGCTTATAATGCAAGGTTCCTGAAATGTCCACCACACTTCTTCCATGTTCTTCCCTTGAATATGAAAAAGGAAAGTCAATAGAAACTCTATTGCAATGCCTATCTCTGTCTCAGTGCAGGCTTTATCTGAAGTCATCTCAGACCTATTGTTCTGTCTTATGTTCTATTACCAGTCAGTTGTTCTCACGCTTTTATAAGATATTTCTCTTAAGAGTATACTAACAAAACTTCATATCTAAGGCCTTCATGAGAGGAAGGCTGACTGATTTCAGCAGTGTGAGTAGTGAGACTTTAGTGTTCACTGGTCCACATATCTTGATTGTATGGAATGAATATGGTCAAAGTCATGTAGATGTCTGTCTTGTTTTGCTACAGCCTTAAATGAAGGATCAGCTGTCTAAGAACCAATTCTGTACATCTATCAGTGCATAAAAGTTACCCCACAACTTAGTTGTTTAAAACAATAAACATTTATAATGCCACACAGTTTCTGTGAGGTCAGAATTATAGGGGTAGCTTAACTAGGTAGGTATCTTGGCTCATATTCTGTTTCAACATTTCTCATAAGATTACAGTCAAGGTGTCAGCCAGGGCTACATTCATCTGAAAGCTTGGCTGGGGCAGGGGAATCTGTTTCCAAGTCCTTGGAGTTCACACATGCAGGATAAGTTTGTAGTTGTTGCTGGTGGAGGCCTTTTTGCCATGTCAATTTCTCCTTAGGACTGAGTGGCCTTGCTTTATGGCTGACTTCCATGAGAGTGATTGATCCAAGAAGGAGAAAAATGAAAGCTTTCATGTCCATTCTGACTTAGCCAGATTAGAATTTACATAATTATTCCCATGACATTTTACTGGTTACACAAATCAACTCTATTCAAACAGGAGGAGAACTAAGCAAGTGTGGATACACAAAGGAAGAATCACTGGGGCCATCCATTGAGGTTACCTACCACATTCCCTTAGATTTGCAATTTTTTTTTTATTGCAGCTTCCAAAACCTAGAATTAGAATAAAGGTATTAAAAATATGATTGTGACACCAGATGCCACATTTCCCAATTCCCCTATTTTAGTGATTTAGCTAATATTTTGTTCTGACCTTTGTATCTTGTTTCTTAAGTACTCTTTAAAGAAAATGGGCATATGTATTAAATTTCACTATTAGCCCCTAATCACCTTTAATTTATAACTTGATTTTGTCTCTGTCTACTCAATTTCTAGTCCCATTACCACTCCTTTTATAGCAGGGCTTCATTATCTTTTGGGGTGACTGTGAAAATAGCCATCCCTTAATTAGTTTTATTCCTTCTAATGCCTGATGTCACTGGTTCATTCTCTGCATATGCACTGTTTAACAGAAATTTCTGCAGTGACAAAAATCCTCTATATCTGCCCTGAGCACTTGAATTGTGGTTACTGCAACTCAGAAACTGAATTTTTAATTTTATTTAAATTTAATTAATTTAAATTTAGGTTAAATAGCCACAAGTCGCTCATCACTACCATATTGGAGAGTGCAGTTGATTATTTCCCAAATACCATGACTTTGCTTAAAATATCTTGATTACTTTCCATTGCCCACTGTGTAAAAGTCCAAACTCATTATTAACATGGTGTTTATGATATTTATCAATTGCTTTCAAAGGTTATGATCATTATTTACTGTAACCATATCAAAATATAAGAGTGCTCATAATTCCTTGAATCCATCATATATTTTCACACCTTCATTTACTTACTTTTTGCTTATATTGCTCCCACAGTTATCTTTCTTTCCAAATTACATGTTTTTTAAAACCACTCAAATGCCACCTTCTCTTTTCAGCTTTCTCTGAAACTCCAAATGCCTCATGACTCCAAGTAGAACTACTTTTTAGTGTTCTTGTGCCATGTTTATATTTTTATGTTATATATTTATGTTTTAATATTATACTATCATAGACTGACTTGTACTGGAGTTGTGCAAAGTCTACCTGTGCGCATCCGGAGGGCAGAAACTGAGACTTTTTCAAAGTTTTATTTTCCTCACTCCCTACCACTTAAGTAGGTTCTGACTAAATATTGAATCAGAAATAAATTCGGGCCAAATTTTATTACTCCATTCATTACTATGTAAAATAATTTCAGGCTGAAGCATCAGTTTGCGCATTCAATGCTACTAGCTTCTGGATCTTGAACATTTCTGTTTAAACATGCAGTTGTGTGATGCCTTCAAGTTGGCTTCCCTCTTTCCAGACTGAGCTCCTGTAGAGAGAGAGGGAGTAGGGTGGAGATGTCTTTATGGTCATCTTAGATTTGGAAACAAAGTAATAACATCCAGGTTTTAAGAGAGTCCAAATTTTTGCCTTCATTTCTAGGTCATAGCAAGGATTTTCTCTACCTGTTGTAGTATGCATAAGCTAGTTGCTTAACCATTTCTTGCTCAGTGCATGTGGGCTATCGTTTTCTTCTTGTTTGATTTAGCAATCAAACATGTCATCAGAATGTAAAATAGTGTTAACAAATACTTTTGGCAAATTTTATATTATACTGATTACCTGAAATAGTCCTGTCATGATTAATGATATATTTGGAGTTTAAATGTTTTACCTCTAAAGATTCCAAATATTGAAAAAAACAAAAAGGTATTTTAGGATGATTACATATATATCTTTTTTTAACTTATTGTTTAAAGTAGTTGTAGACTATGACACATATAAAGAACCTAGAACTGTTCCAACTTTCACATTGTCAGAGCTCCTAATGCCACAGTGATCATCCAAAAAGAGCCATTCTGTTTTATCTACATCTTGCCTGGGCTCAGTGGTCCCTCTGATTGTTTTCCAACTTTCAGACCCTCATTACAAACATACATCATCTTTCTTCATGGTGGTGTACTGAGAAAAAATGGTTTAATATTTTACAATCTTTTAGAACAATTCTCTTGTTAGATGCTTGTGATATTTAAGTTCCTGGATAAATATGTTTAAAATAATGTTTATGAAGGTGCAGCTCAGTTTAAAACCATTTCAAAGGAGTGTTACTTCCATTCTTAGCCATTTTTCCCTACTCTGATATTTTAGCGGTAGTCTTTTGTATTACTTACGTCTCTCCTTTCACATTTTATCATAGACAGAGGGGCCAGAAGGTACCTCCACCACACTACATGGAAATCTGCCTAGATAGATCTAAAAATTCACTAAGTACATTTTCTGTCATCCAGGTCACTGCACGTGATCGTGCTGCCAAACATTCTAGCCCTGCATATATAACAAAGGTCCCCTTTCCTCCAGCATCCAGTGAAATTTGTCTTAGTTTCCTGAACACTCACCAACAGTCTGCTCAAAGCCCAAATGCTCTCCTTGAAGACTTCGAGCTTCACTAACAGTCCCTGTGATGTCCTTTTGCTTCCACCTGCTACTTGGTCCCAAAGGCAATTCTGCTCTGGGATTTTGCTGTAGTAGCATCCCTCTCTTCCATTTTCTGAATCATCTAAACAGCTACATATATAAACTGTGAGATGTTAATGAATCGATTACTAGAGAATAATTTTTAAAAGAAAGTATCATTTCTTTAAACGTGATTTCTTATTAATTATGAAAGCTAATATTTTTTTCTTCTTTTCTGATGACTTAGAGAGATAAATGTACACATTTTACTTCTCTCTTCTCTACTTTCATGCTGAAAAATGTGTTTGCATTGAGCTTTCATGTTTTTAAGCATTTCCTGGTGCCCAAACCCTAAATTTTTACTTCCTTGACTCTACTGTCTTCCAATTAGTATTTGAGCCATACAAAAAATAAAGTGTTAATTTACCTTTCTGACATTTTCCTGCAGAAATATTTTTCTCCTTGCTATTTTTAATGAAACAAAGCAAAATAATCAATAAAACAGGTAGAAAACACACAAGGAAAAACAATTAATTCTGTTAAATGTTTACAAATTCCTCAGGGAAACATATGCTAAAATTATAGTTGATTTCTCTCAAGAATATTACTTCTCTCATTTTTCTTGGTGAGAGAAGTTAAAACATCTTCCCTATTATCAGGCATATGGTTAGAATAGGAAATAAAACTATTTCACTTGCTATAAACTCATGATCCACAAGAAATTGTTAGAAAAACTTAAACTCAAAAATGTAGTGATTAACTATATTTCTAACAAGGCAGGAACTCATAAATAATCTATTAAATGAGCATATCAGTTGATTTGATATCAAGTAAATTGAATAAATTCAATTTTTAAATAATCTCATACTGAGTGATATCAGCAAAATGGTGGACTAGGAGACCATGATTCCTGTCTCCCCCAACACACACAAAAAAAACAGCAAAAACAACAAAATAAACAACTACACACCAATGAAAATTGCTCTAAGGAAGTTCTAAACTATAAGGAAGGACAACCAGAAGCCCAGGAGTGCACAAAAACTGAGGCCAGCTGCACATTAAAGTACAGGAAGCATTTTATCTGTATCCCTCAATACCTCAGCTTGGTAGAGCAGCTCAACACCAAGAGGGACCCGCCGCAGAGGATTTGCACCTTGTGAAACAAAGGGGAGTGGAAGGACCTCAGCAATCCATATCACTGCCGTAGAAACCTGCAACCCTTGCCACTGAGGATTCCCACAGTCTTCACTGAGGCTGAACCCAACTGATAGAGCTTCCCAGAGTCTATACTGCATTGCTCTCTTTAAGAAGGAGCTACTGATGCATCTCCTACTGCTGCACTGAGCACTGACTCAGGGAGCCTGAGTCACTAGCTGATATGCTTTGCCCTTTGGGATCGAGATGCCATGATTCCTTGCTCTCTACAGAGTCGAAGCTGCTACCATTCTGTTCTCTGTCCCTGGCTTCTAAGTTACTACTTTGACTTGCTGACACAGGGACTGTGCTTCTGCTATTCTGTGCCTCACTCTATAGGGTCTGTGCCTTGCTTGTGACAAGCCATTACTGAGGTTGCCCTGCCAACCTGAGTTCTAATTTGTGGCTTTGGCTCACCGTCACTAGGGCTGCACTGCCACTGCTCTCTGCCCCAACTCCCGGGGCCTGATCTGTGGTGGCAACCTGACATCTCCTTAGCTGTGCTGCCACCACATACTGTCCCTGAGGCCCAGGATGTGTCCTATTATCACTGGGTTTGTGCTGCTGCTGAGTCCTGACCCCTGGAGCCAAGTTACCCTGGAGCTCAAGAGCCCAAACCCCAGCTTCATGAACAACCTGCATACAACTCTGCCTCAGACACCAGCATCACCACTGCAGCAAGTGCACCTGCCTCCCAGGCCCCAGGTGACACAATAGTTCCTCATGCCCAGCTCTGTTGCCACTCTGAGCATCTACACCCTAAATACAGGTGTCACTACCACCATGAGTGCCCTTGAACCTAAGACCTTGGTTATGATGTCTGCACCCTACATACACAGACACTGTTGTTGCCATGGTATGTCTATGCCCTGGATTCCAGCAACACCACAGCTGCATGCATATCAGCATGCCAGATACAACATCAAGAAAGACTCCCTCAGCTAGAATTATTTCCCATGAGGCAGAGGAAAACAAAAAAAATTTCCAGCAGACTTTGCCCCACAGACATCTGCAACTTTGGTTGCCAAGGACCCTCACAGCTTTTGCTGACATTGACACTGATGAAATTGCAAAGAGACTACACTGCTGTGCCCAACCCAGAAATGGAAGTGGTATACCTCATTTAGTTGGCACCCTTGTGGCCATCCAAATATGACCATCTTTTTCCGCTGAAGCCAGCCCAAAAGAGCTTGAAGAGGTGACCGCTGCCTCAGTTTTGAAGATATCAATGCAAAGTCACCAGAAGCACGGAAAAGCATAAAAACATGACCTTATCAAAGGAACACAATAATTTTTCAGTAACTGACCCCAAAGAAATTGAGATATGTTACCTGAAAAATAATTCAAAACAATTATTTTAACCAACCTCAGCAAGATAAAAGAGAACACAGACAACCACCTCAGGAAAAAAAAAAGAAAGAAACTAGAGCAGATACACAAAGGATACAGAGAAAGGAATCAAAACATACCACTACAAAAAATAATCAATTCACAAAAGAAGACAAAGAAGACAGCAAGAGATAAAGAAAGGTATAAAAGAACTACAAAATAATTAGAAAAAAATTAACAACATTGCAAAAATAAGTTCTTACCCATGAATAATTACTTAAAATATACATGGAATAAATTATTCAATCAAAAAAGAGTGGGTGAATGGATTTAAAAAAATAAGACTCAACTAAATGCTGCTTACAAGAGACTAATTTTAGCTTTAGGAATACTGACAGGTTAACAATGAAGATATGGAAAAAGATATTCCACGTAAATGGAAACCCAAACAGAGCAGAGACAGCTATGCTTAGGACAGCCCAAATGTACTGTAAGTCGAAAACTGTCACAAGAGACAAAAAGCTCATTATATAATTGTAAGGAGGTCAATCCATCAAGAAGATAAAACAATTGTAAATCAATATGAACCCACCATTGGAGCACCTCAATATATAAAGCAAATGATAATAGAAATGAAGAGAGAAATTGCAAGCAATACAATTATAATAGGAGACTTTAATCCACCACTTTGAATGATGGATCGATTACTCAAACAGAAAACCAAAAAAGAAAAATGAAACATTGAGCTTGAACTTCACTTTAGAACAGATGGACATACAGACATACACAAAACATGTGTAAATATACAACAGCAGCTAAACATACATCTCAAGAGAATATGGAACATTCCCCAGGATAGATAAGCCACAAAACAAGTCTCAGCAAATTTAAGAAGATTGAAATCATATCGAGTATCTTTTATAATCACAGTGGTATGCCACTAGAAATGAAGAATAGGAAGGAAATTGAAAAATGTACAAATATGTGGAAACTAAACAACAAACTCTTGAACTAATGTGTCAAGGCAGACATAAAAAGGTAAATCAAAAAATATGTTGAGACAAAAATGGAAACACAACCTGCCAAAACTTATGAGAAACAGCATAAGCAGTCCAACAGGGAAGTCTATAGTGATAAATGCCTACGGTAAGAAGAAGAAAGGTCTTAAATAAACAATCATACTTTATACCTCAAGCAACTAGAAGAAGAACATACTAAGCCCAAAGTTAACAGAAAGAAGTAAATAATAAAGATTAGAGCAGAAGTAAATGAAAATGAAACTAAAAAGGATAGAAAATATGAATGAAACTTGATTGACCAGATGTTAATAAGTGACAAAACTTTGACCAACCAAGAATAAAAGACATATGACTCAAATAAATAAATAAATAGATAATTTTTTTTTGAGACAGAGTCTCACTCTGTTACCCAGGCTGGAGTGCAGTAGTGCTATCTCAGCTCACTGCAACCTCTGCCTCCCAGGCTCAAGCGATTCCCCTGCCTCAGTCTCCTGAGTAGTTGGGACTACAGGCACCTGCCACCATGCTGGGCTAGTTTTTTCTACTTTTTTAGTAGAGACAGGGTTTTACCATGTTGGCCATGGTGGTCTAGAACTCCTGACCTCAATTGATCTGCCCACTTCAGCCTCCCAAATTGCTGGGATTACAGGTGTGAGCCACCATGCCCTGCCATAAACTTATAAATAAAAGAAGACATTACAAATGATAACACAGAAATACAAAAGATTAGAAGAGATTACTATGAGAATTTTTGTGCCAACATATTGTTTAACCAAAAAATGAATAAACTTATAGAAACATGCAACTCACCAAAACTGAATCACGAACAGCCCTGTAACAAGGAGACTGAATCAGTAATCATAAACCTCCCCAAAAAGAAAAACCCAGGATAAAATGGTTTTGCTGGCAAATTCTACCAAACAGTTAAAAAATTAATACCATCTAACTTTTTGAAAATTTAAGAGAAAGGGCCATATCCAAACTAACTTTATGAGGCCAACATTATTCTGATACAAAAGCCAAATAACACTACAAGAAAAAGAAGATTAAAGGCCAATATGTCAGATGAACATGGACGCAAAATCCTCAAGAAAATATTAACAAAGATCAAGTGGAATTTATCCCTAGAATGAAAAGGTGATTCAACATATGCAAATCAGTAAATGTTATGCATTTCATTAACAGAATAAAAGATAAAATCACGTAACCATCTCAACAGATGCAGAAAAAACATTAAAACATTTTGCATAATTCAATATTATATCATGAATGAAAACTCTCAGCAAATTAGGGATAGAAGGAATGTACCCCAACTCAATAAAAGCCATATATGACAAGCCTACAGCTAATACCATATTCAACTGTAAAAGCTGGAAGCTTTTCCTGTAAGATCAGAAACAAGACAAAGATCCTGACTCTTGCCATTTCTGTTTAACATAGTACTGAAAGTCCAGCCAGAGCAATTAGTCAAGAGAAAGAAGAAATAAAAGGCAGCCAAATTGGAAAGGGAAAAGTAAAATTGTCTGTATTTGCAGATGACAATATCTTATATACAGAAAACCCAAAAGATTCTACAAAACTGTTAGAACTACTAAACAAATTCAGTAAAGGGACAGGATACTGAAATCAGTTGCATTTATTATTCACTAACAACAAACTGTCCAAAAATGAAATTAAGAAAAAAATCCCATTTACAATAGAATTGAAAAGAATGAAATAGGTGTAAGTTTAACTATGGAGTTAAAAGATCTATACACTGAAAACTAAAACATTGTTGAAAAAAACGGAAGTAGATACAAAAAAATTGACAGATATTCCATGTTCATGGATTGAAAGAATTAGCATTGTCAAAGTGTTCATAGTGCTCAATCTGCTTTCCAGATTCAATGTTATCACTATCAAAATACCAATGACATTTTTCACAGAAATAAAGAAAACAATTCTAAAATTTATATGAAGCCACAAAAGAATTCAAATAGCTAAAGTAATCCTGAGACAGAAGAACAAAGCTAGAGGCATCACACTTCTTAATTTTAAACTGCAGTTGATGGCTAAACAACACAAGGATTAGGGGTATTGACCCCCTTGCACAGTTGAAAATCCATGTATAATTTTGACTCTTCAAAAATTTAACTAATAGCCCACTGTTGACCAGAAACCTTACTCATAATACAAACAGTTGCTTAATGCATTTTATATGTTATATGCATTTATATACAGTAAGTAAACAAGAGAAAACACAATTATATTTAAAAAGTCATAAGAAAGAGAAAATATACTTGCTATTCATTAAATGAAAGTGGATCATCAGAAAGACCCTCATCTTTGTTATCTTTATGTTGAGTAGGCTGAGGAGGAGGAAAGGTTGTTCTTGCGGTCTCAGGGGTGGCAAGAGGCAGAAGAGGTGGAGGAGGTGGAAGGGAGGCAGGAGAGGCAGTCCATGCATGGTGTAACTTGTTTTGAAAAAAAAAACCCTGTATAAGTGGATTTGTGCAATTCAAACATGTTGTTCAAGAGTCGGTAGCATATTACAGAGTTACAGTGATCAAAACAGTATGATACTGGCATAACAACAGACATACAGGCCAATGGAACAGAACAGAAAGCCCAGAAATAAACTCACCTGTATCTAGTCAACCAGTCTTCAACAAGGATGCCAAAAATATACAATGGGAAAAAGACAGTCTCTTCAATAAATGATACTGGGAAAATTGGCTATTCACATACAAAAGAACAAAATTAGAATCTTATCTTACACCATACACAAAAACCAACTCAAAATGGACTAAAGACTTAAATGTAAGACCTGAAACTGTAAATCCAAGACAAAAACATAACAATTAAGTTTCTTGATATTGGTCTTGGAAATAATTTTTTGAATATGATGCAAAAGCACAGGCAACAAAAGTGAAAATAAACAAGTGGGACTATAGCCACAAAGCTTCTGTGCAGCAAAGAATGCAGTCAACAAGATAAAAGGGCAACCTATGGATTGGGGAAAAGATTTGGAAACTATATATCTGATAAGGGGTTATAGCCAAAATAAATAAGGAACTCATACCACTTAATAGCAAAAAATAAACAATAACTTGATTTTAAAATGGGCAAAAGTTCTGAATAGACATTTTCCAAAGAAGACACACAAAATGGCCCACAATAGGTTTCCAGAGTGTAGTGATATCATGTTCACCTGATAAAACTACCAACAGGTATATGAAAAGGTGCTCAACGTCACTAATCACAGGCAAGAAATACAAATCAAAACTACAGTGAGATATTTTTACACCTGTTGGTCTTTGTCAAAAAGACAAGAAATGATGTGTCGGTGAGGAGTTGATATAAGAGAACTCTTGCATGCTATTGATTGGAATGTTAACTGGTATAGCCAACATGAAAAATGGCGTTTTCAGGTTCCTCAAAAACTGGAACTAGAACTACCATATGATCCAGCAGTCTCACATACGTATATGTTCAAATAAAATAAAATCCATATGTTAAAGATATATGTGCATTCCTATGTTCATTGCTGGATTATTCACAGTGGCCAAGGTATGGAAACAATCAAAATGTCTATTGACAGATGAATGGATAAAGAATATGTCATATATATATATATGTATATACATGTATATATATATGTACATGTATATACAATGGAACACTACTTAGCCTTTAAAAAGAAGAAAATCCTGGCATTTGCTACAAGGTAGATGAACTCGGAGAAGGTTATGCTAAGGGAAATAAGCCAGACATGGAGAGACAAATATTGTCTGATATTACTTAAGTGGGATCTAAAAATAGTTGAACTTAAAGAAACAGAATAGAATCATGTTTGCCAGGGAGTAGAAATTGGGAGGTGTTGGTCAAAGTGGAAAAGCTTTCAGTTGCAAGATGAATAAGTTCCAGAGATCTAATTTACATCATGGTAACTACAGTTTAATAATAATACATTGTATACTTGAAACTTAGTAAAATAATAGATATTAATAATAAATAAATGCATACTACATATCAAAGGAGGAGAAAATAGCTCTGAAAACCAACAATAGGTAATGCACAGATTATTATCTTCTAATAAATTTTAGTGAGAAAGGAAAGAAAGGATACTCATGGATTTCAATGTCATAAAATTTTGAATATATTTTATTTTGTGTTTCTGGAATCGTGTTAAAGGGATTTTATTTTCTCTAAGGCCTCATAACATGGTCAAGACTTTTCCAATTACTTTCATTTCATCTAGATTACTTACACTCAGGAAAGATTTAATGTTTCAATAATAATAATTGGAAGCAAAAAATGTCACCTATAATTTAATGTTCTTGTTTGGTTCTATGTTGACTTTATGTACTGTTCTCTACTCCTCTCCTGATTATCTATTACTGCACAACAAACTGCATTCAAAATTTGAGGACTTAAAATAGTTTTTGTTTACGATCTTGTGTGCCAGAATTTGGGAAGGACTCAGCTGGGCAGCTCATTTCTGCTTCTCATGGAATAAGCTGGTGTAGTTCTACAGGTCTGGAGAATTCACTTCTAAGGTGGCTCATTTCCCCGGCTGGCAGGTTGGTGCAGGCAGCTGAGTAGGAGCCCTGCTGGGGCTGTTGTCCTGGGCCTTGGTTCCTTTCCATGTTGGCTTCTCCTATGGCAGCCAGGTGTCTAGAGAGAGTGTTCCAAGTGGACAGCACATAAACTGTGTGTCCTTTTTGACCTAGGATCTATAATACCAGAAGGGTCAGAATATCACTTGTACTGCATTCTGTTGTTCAAGCAAGGCTTACTAAACTCAGCCAAAACTCAAGGAGAGGGAAACTAAACCCTACTTCTCAATGAGAGATGCAGCAAAGACTTTGCAGACATCTTTAATCTATCATAATGGCAGAACATAAAAGAAACAATTTTAGATGAAGACTTGAAGAAAATTGTCTAGCTGAGTGGAAGATAAATATTCCTTGAACATATCTTCAACGCCCACCCCTTTTCAACACTTCTACTGCTTTCCATAAATGTCCTAATTGTAACTACATGTTTTCACTATTTTAGTTTTTCTATCTCCATTCTTTTTCCCACCAATACGCTCCAAATATTAACCTTTCCAAAATACTGTGTTCCTCAGGTCTTTTAGGATCTCCAAGGTTTATAGGATAGAAACCAGTTTTACTAGCTAAGTCTGGAATATAAAAATTATCATATTATGAAAGTTTTAAAAGTCCTCTAAATCTGATTAAAAACTAGATTTCCTTTCCATGCTTATTTCCCACTATTTTCCTCTTATTCAAGCAAATTAGCTCTTCATTTTAACTTTTTATGCATGTTCCTCTCAGTCTGGTTTTGGCATCTTTTCTCATTCCACAGACTAAAATGTCCATACTTTTTCCAGATTAAAGCCCGCATTGTCCATGACAACCTAAACACTAGACCCTATTTTTCTCTCTTCTAAAGTTTCGATATACCAACCACTCAACAACTGCACTCAACCTTGTACTGTTATAAATAAACATTATTCACCAGGGCATAACACCTATTTTACTAAATTGTAAGGTCCTTGATCACATGAGCCACTTATACTTATTTTTGTATTCTACATTTAGAATAGTTACTGGTACATGGTAGGGACTTACTAAATATTTGTTGAATTGAATGCATACTTTCTTTTTTTTTTACTTTTTCTATACCCATAAAAATATGTCTAACATATTTTAATGTATAAATGATATTCATAAAAACATTTATAATGTTTCTAATTTCTAAATTAAAAATTCTGAATTATAATTGTTAAAATCAGTCTATTTTCTGTTGGAAATAAATATTATTAATACAATAACAAAACTTAGGCATAGATGCTATCTAAACAGAATAATCCACTATGGTAAAATATTTTAATGACTATATAGACATGTTTACAAAGTTTCTCTCCTAGTTTAAATGCATCAAAGGCAATACGGATTCACAGTTTCCATTTGTTAATTTATTAAAATAACAAATTGACTTTCACAACCCACCTTTATTAATTTGGTAGTGTTATAGAAATATTTCCATATTTCAGTGATTAAGTTGGAAAAACCACAAAGTGTAAAAAAGAAAAGGAGTCAACTTGAAGATAAACCAAAAAATTATATAGGAGTCTGTTCATTGTAATATGTTTTAAAAATAATATTTTAAAATCTGGTTTTTTTAATTTAATGATTGTTCTTTCTCAGTTGCTTTTTCAGTTACAATATAAAATTATTTAATTTTATAAACGTTTTGCCAGATAATCCTATATTAACAAATCTTATATAAACCACGAAAGTACTTCACAAATACTATTGAAAAATTATATTTATGTCCAAATATCTTAGAATAGATTTTTTTCCTCCTAGGAATTAGCAATGTGCCTTGTTAGCAAAACCTCAAAGTAGAAGCATGATTTTGCATTTGGCACGTCATAAATAACTGTGCCGGCTGTCAGGTTTCCCACTGATTGAGTTTATGCTAACTTAGTAATCTGTTTTAGGTAAGTAAACCACAACTCTGAGTCGTCATTCCTCTGAGAAACAGAAAGTGTAATGAGGAAATAAATGATGTGCCACAATTTTTATAAAATGATGTAATCCATTTTTTAATGTATCAGGATTATAGCTTTGTTTCCTGTGCTGTGACTACACAAATTGTAATTGAGATGAGATTTTATTTTTGCTAAGATAGGTAGTTTGAAATTGTAGTCAAGGTGAAATCTGAAGAGTGAAAATCAAAAACAGGTATCAAGTCATAATCATGGCAGTGACTTCTATAAACATCAGCATCATTTGAGAGAATGTTTTATATATGTTTAATTCTAGGTTCCTATACATACGTGAAAAAGCTAATGAAACTACGAATTCTCTTTGATAAGCTCCATAAACCCTAAAATGAAATGTTCATTCATTAAAGATACCTCCCTGACTATTGTGGTTTCATTAACTAATGTTATGAGATGCTACTTTGCATTCATGTTACTGTGATTGAAATTGTTTTATTTCTAGTATTTTTATCAAAACCATACAACAAGATGGCAATGCTGTCAAAAATTATTCACACAATATATTTCTCTAATTAATAATGCTTTTGCTTATATTATGCATGCTCTTTTTGAAGAAAAGTTAAACGTTTTTGTACATTTTGTACAAAGATGAATATTTTTTATAAATGCAATTATTTAAATTTCATTTCAAAAATGCACAACTATTTCTTTCAATTTCTTGCAATTTGGTTGCTTTTACAGAAACCCCATTATACAGAAACACAAACATACATATTTATACACATATATATATATGTCTGTGTGAGAAATGCAGTTTTGCTTTTTTGAAACGTAAATAGTTGCATTTCTAAATAATATTCATCTTTGTACAAAATGTACAAAAATGTTTAACTTTTCTTCAAAAAGAGCATGCATAATATAAGCAAAAGCATTATTAATTAGAGAAATATACTTTGTGTGAATAATTTTCTACAGCACTGCCATCTTTTTGTATACTTTTGGTAAAAAATACTAGAAATAAAATAATTTCAATCACAGTAACATGAATGCAAAGTAGCATCTGATAACACTAATTTATGAAACCACATAGTCAGGGAGGTATCTTTAATGAATGAACATTTCATTTTAGGGTTTATGGAGCTTATCAAAGAATTAGCAGCTTTATTAGCTTTTTCACATAGATATATAAACGTAGAATTAAACATTTATAAAACATTCTCTGATATGACAATGAAGTTTACAGAAGTAACCACCACAATTATGTCTTAATATCTATTTCTGATTTTCACTCTTCAATTTCACCTTGACTACAATTTCACCTAGACTACAATTTATATATATATACACACATATACATATATAGAGAGAGATGTATATGTGTGTGTGTGTTTCTGTGTGTGTGTGTGTGTGTGTGTGTGTGTGTGGAGAGAGAGAGTCTTGCTCTGTTGCTCAGGCTAAAGTGCAGTAGTGCAATCACAGCTCACTGCTTAAAAGATTAACAGCTCCTTATATAGCATGCGTAATCAATGGCAGAGAAAGGCTCTGAAGGTGAGGGCAGGAATAGGATTCAAATTCTTTTGGACAGTATGTGTGATAATTTAAACTTAAGATATAACATCCTATTTCTGGAGAGAGAACATTATTATTCATTAAAAGTTATAAATTTGAAAATAAGAAAAATTCTTCAGTCATGGTGAGGAAGGATTCATATATGAATGCCATAGATGAATGCCTTCTAAACTCTGACCCAAATTTGTCATGTCTGATAATACAAACATAATTCCAACAATGGGGAATGCTGATCGGACTGCAAGGCACCCAACATGGAGACCTAGCACGTCCCACAGCTGTATTCTTGCACCAGCAGGAGCCAGTTCATCAGGGCAATCGTAAAAAGTCTCCACCTAAAATATTTGATTACTACATGCCAGGACACAAGTGTGTCATTTTTCCGTCCATTTTATTTTTGTCCTCAGTGAATTGAAAGTAGAGCTAAGGACAGGGTCGATGAAGTGAAAAAGGAAGTCAGAGACAGAAAAAATGAGCCACTGGAAGGTTACAGGAATTTACTTTTTTTATGAATTTCTTTGTGCCCCAACATTGACACAGAGGTGATTCATGGAGGATTTGAATCATAGGTATTTTAGACAGGGAAGGCAGATTATTTGACTGGTAGTTGAGAGAGTTGGGCTAAATAAACTTGAAAATGAAAAAGAGCAAGTCCTTTCAACTTACGTGTAGAGAAACAACATGCCTGATTACTGTACAAGAATAATGCAATACGTTGTCATGGCTCTCCTCTTACATGAAGACCACAGTGGAGAGCTGGGCATGCTCCTGATCTCATCGAATACCTGTGATACAGATTCCACATTTAAAACTAACCAAAATGCAATAAAGAATTATGTAAAAACAAAGTTCACCAGAAAACCAAACACTGCATGTTTCTCACTCATAAGTGGGTGTTGAACAACGAGAACATATAGACACAGGGAGGGGAACATTACACACCAGGGCCTGTCGTGGGGTGGGGAAGAGGGGAGGGAGAGTAGGGGGTTGGGGGATTGGGGAGGAATAGCGTTAGGAGAAATACCTAATGTAGATGACGGGGTGATGGGTGCAGCAAACCACCTTGGCACATGTATGTCTGCGTAACAAACCTGCACATTCTGTACATGTACCCTAGAACTTCAAGTATAAAAATAAATAAATAATAAAGTTTACACACTTGGCTGTTCCCTTCACGAATATCCCAAATCCCAGACTTCTGCCTGGGCACGTAGTATAGGCACTCAATAAATGTTGAATGATGGAAAGAAAGAATATCCTTGCAAATAATCATGACAAGTAAGTTGGATAAAATAGATGCATTTTTTTTTTGAGATGGAGTCTCACTTTGTTGCCCAGCTGGAGTGCAGTGGCGAGATCTCGTCTCACTGCAATCTCCGCCTCCGCAGTTCAACCAATTCCCTTGCCTCAGCCTCCTGAGTAGCTGGGACTACAGTCGTACGCCGCCATAACCGGGTAATTTTTTGTATTTTTTAGCAGAGACGGGGTTTCACCGTGTTGCCCAGGCTGGTCGCGAATTCCTGAGCTTAGGCAATCTGACTACCTTGGCCTCCCAAAGTACTGGGATTGCAGGCGTGAGCCACCGCGCCCATCTCAGATGCAAAATTTTAAAATCCACTTTAAACCAGACAAGTGGGGGACTTGGGCGGTCTTTGTAACTGTTGAGTGAAACTGAATTAGAAATCCTATAAACTGGTTCTGGATTTACATTACAGGGCAGAGCCCCATACTGTGACACTTGGGAGTTTAAATTAACCTCATGGTTCAGAGAATTGAAAGAGTATATCAATTTAAAGATGCTCAATTCATGTGCTATTTATTTTAACTTTTACTTTAGGTTCAGGGGTACATGTGCAGTTTTGTTGTATAGGAAAACTGTCTCATGGGGGTTCGGTGTACAGATTATTTTGTCATTCAGATAGTAAGCACAGTCCTCAATGGGATTTTTTTTTTCTGATTCTCTCCTTCCTCCCACCCTCCACCCTCAAGTGGACTGTAATTTATTTTCAAAAAGATTAAAAAAAGGATGAGCTGCATTGGAGGTCTAGAATAATTAGACTTTTGAAAGCAAAAGAGATGCCTCTCTTTGCCACCTATTTACAGGGGAGTTAGAAAGAAATACCTTGAGATTTGCTAGTGAAAATGTTTAAAGCCCTAGGCTGTGAATTGATGGGGTGTGCTATACAGAAGAAAAGACATGTGTGGATAAATTATGAGGCTTTCCCAGCCCAAGTACCACTGATTAAGAGTTTATGATCTGCCCACCAAGTGGCCAGATATAGTCTCTATGACCTTCACCACACACTTGGTTATTGGCATTTTGACACCTTTTTTGCACAGCTGGGGTTGTTCCTGACACTGTCAGTGTAATATCCCTGTTTCAGATCACAAACATTACTCATTAACCTTAGGGCAGAAATCTAACATAATCAAATATCCTTTTGTCACCTAATTCAAATCAACAGGGGGCTGGAGAGATGCAAAAATATAATGTAAACAATATATAGGGAAATGATCAAGAAAATATAATGTAAACAATATATAGGGAAATGATCAGGGCTTTTCTGTTTTCAGAGTCCACAGTCTGTCACAGTTTCCAGGTTATTCATTATTTTGTGAACAATGTATTAAAAAGTACAAAATATAGGTGCTGTGATTTAGGGGAATTATAGTCTTTAGCAAAATGGTTTTCCTTGTTTTCCTGTTTGTTGGAAAAATATTTATAATCTCAGGTATGGCAGAGAAAAACTTTCAAGAATTACACATTCTTTTTTATTCATTCTGTCTAACTTACGGTGAGTTACCTCTTACGGTCACTTCAGAACATAATGTTCTTTATTTTGGTCACATCATTCTTCTCTCTAAAATCCGTATCTTTGTCTTAGTATACTTCAGTTAGCTAGATTTTGCAATAATTGCCTTAATAGTTTAGGAGAGATCACTTCTTGGTCTTTTGGCTAAGATCAAGTGTAAAAGTTTAGGAGAGAGGAGGCTGTTTGTAATCTAACTTCTTGATAACCAGGGCCAGGACCAGGATGCCTTACTCCACCTTATTCCCTGCCCTGCTCACAACCAGTTGCTAATTATGTCCCCAGGCAGTAAAACATCACATATTTTAAAAAACAAATATGTTTTTTAATGATGAGAATTGCTGATATTAGATTTTTACATTTAAAACCCAATTTTATCATTATGTTGTCTTAAACGATGCCTCCTCCCTTTTAGTCAGCTAAGATGAAAAAAGTAAAATTTAACATGTTAGTAAGCTTGTTACCCACAATTTTCATGGAACTTAGCCTAGATGAGCACTCACACTGCATTCTTAACATAGTTCTTAGTATTTGAATCATGTTTAAAAGACAACTTCCATAATGCAAATGCTGCTCTTACAGGTAGACTGAATTGCTTTTATATGCAGAGATGATAAAGAGAAAAGATTATGTTTTAGCCCTAATGCAAATTTCTTACTTCAAAATTTTAATTATTAAAGAGGTATCTTGCTTTAAGGGTTACTCAGAAATACCATTTATTACGTTCATTGTATGTTATCATATTATGATTATTTAAATGCTATTAAATCACTCTGAAGGATGATTCAATCTCCTTTCTAAGGAGATACAAGACACAGCCACTAGTCTCTTCTGTGAGCAAGGAGCAAAAGAGAAAAGAGATGAGAGAGGCCAAGAAAATCTAGGGCAGCACATAAAAAAGCCGCCTCCATTCCTCATTCTCCACCTAGCTCCCTGCTAGGCATTTCACTCCTGACTCCTTCTGTGGAATCAGCTCACCTTTACCTGAAGCAGGCCCAATGACAGGCCCATTTGTTGACAACTCATCCACCTTCCCAGCCGCACCCCGGGGCCTGTGAGAACTTCCTGGTGTCGTGTCTGCCAGGCTATTTCTTAGGTGCAATCTAGAGCAGCCCAAAAAAGCATGGCCTCAAGGCTTTCTTCTGCCTGATTGCAAGGAGCCACCACATTGACTTTGAGGTGGTCATGTTTCAGAGTGGCATGGGGCAGTCTAAAAGGCAATCTTTCTCCAGGAGTTTGAATGGGAAACAGGAAAAGAATACCTGTTCTCTGTGTCTTAATACCCATAAGTACTTTTGAGAGATCAGTTGGAGACAAAACAAATTAACTACATTTTTTTTTTGTATGTCTAAGTTGTAGTGTCGATAAAGTTGTGTAATTGTAGTGTGATTAAATTTACTGCAATAGTGATATAGTTGGTTTTTAGGCCCGAGTGCAAAACACATTGGGCTTTTTCCCTAAAGGCCATCCTCATTCCCAGATAGATTCCAGGTGGCTCACACATCCTCCTTGGTGGCAATTTACCTGTTTATGCTGCTGCCCATGGCACTTACCTTCACTCAACCACTTATCAGCCCTGACCAGTAGCTAATGTTACCCATCATCTTGTTTAGAGCCCCTTGGTGAGTGACACTATCTTCATCTCAAGCCCAGGTATAGAGACTGTGATTGAGAATGTCATACCCAACCCTCAGGGCCAGCCCTATAGCAAGCGTGTATAGCCAGAGCAGACCCGCAGGCTCCCCTCTGCCCTTACAACTTGTCAAAGTCCCAAAATGCTTCCCAGTTGACTTCTCCCTCCCTGGTTTTCAAGTCTCTTAGAAGAGCTCTTTCTTTTAGTTCTCTAATGCCCCTCACTCAAGAAACTCGTCACAAGCTTTCCCAAGGTTGAGCCGGAGGACATTTGAGTGGTACCAAAAAGCACTCACCTAAAAGTATAGTGCACTCTGCCTTCAACTCAATCAGCAGCCTATGATAAAACTCAGACATCTCATTATTCCTTATTTCTAAATGAGCTTCCTGTCTATCTGAGATACTCCTGGAAAGCTCCTTCTGTCATCTTTTCAATCTTAATTCCTGCATTCCAGGGTCTGATCATTCCTTCCAAAATCCTCTTTGATCCTGTTCCCGGTGGGCTCATTTGGTCCTCATGCAAATTAGACTCCGTTTCTGCCCCCGTGTTTTAAGCAAGTGCTCTGTACTAAGCATCATGCTAGATATTTGGGATTTCATCTCTAACCTGCAGGACTTCATAGATCCTAATGGGGGCAAATATAGAACACTGAAATTCCCAAAGTAATTTATATTCCCACAAAGTTAATGTAAGAAAAATAAATGAATTCTTAATCCGGTGACCATAGAACATCCCTAGTTAAATCTGACCACATTTTCACTTATAGAACTTGGAATAATTTCCCCAAATGTCTCACTGGTTCTGCTCAAAACTGTTAACAGCGTATCCAGCTTTGAAAAATTCTGAGCTAAAGCTCAAGTTAGTGGTCTTCAAGCACACCTGGAATGTCTGTATTCAGCCCATGTTCAGAAACACTATGATGCGAAGGAAGGATGAAATATGCATGGCATCTCTTGCCTCCCGCATTATCAACTAATGGTAGCATAGTTGACATAACAAAATTAATTTTACTTAAGGAACCAAAGGCAACTGAAACTGAGATCTGAGAGGTGAAAAATGAGTGCTTTATAGGCTAAAGTACTCAGCAACAAACTCCCTTGCTTCTTAAGTACGGTGCCATCAAAGTAATGTATTGCTCTTTTTTGGTGTTACATTGCATGCCTACCTATCCTGTCGTAATTAAAAATTCCTGAGCAACCTAAGCTCGTTTAATGGTCATCCCAATTCTTGTAAAATGAAACATACCCAATAAAGTGGATTTTTGAGAATCACTCAAAAGACTAAATGGGACTTGGATATCACATATAGGGGCTTAAAAGATAAAATGGCAGAGAATAATCTTCAATGATTAATGCACTTGAGTTTTCTTCTGTTGTTTTTGATATGTAGATAATTTAATCTTTGTTAAATCTGATTATACTTTAAAATCAGGAGCTAAAGTTTAATTTCACACTTATATCCTTTACCCTTAGAAATGATTCCTTTTGATATGATTTAAACAATTATGATTGTTTAAATGCTATTAAATCACTCTGAAGGATGATTCAATCTCCTTTCTAAAGAGATATAAGACACAGCCGCTAGTCTCTTCTGTGAGCAAGGAGCAAAAGAGAAAAGAGGTGGGAGAGGCCAAGAAAATCTAGGGCAGCACATAAAAAAGCCACCTTCATTGCTCATTCTCCAACGAGCTCCCGCTGGGCATTTCACTCCTGACTCCTTCTGTGGCATCAGCTCACCTTTACCTAAAGCAGGCCCAATGACAGGCCCATTCATTGACAACTTGGATATCACATAAAGGGGCTCAAATCGTGTGATAGCATGATTTGATTACTGGTTGTTGTCTACAGTTTTTGTAATCTATAATTTTAAGAGCCTATGGTTGGGGGCTTTTAAATTGATGAGACCTGAAATGCCCATGCAGAGCAAGAAATTAGCTTAACCAGCCTGTCATTGTAGCTAGAGAGCCAGCATATGACCAAGGGAGTCATTCATATATACCCATGGAAGACTTAGATTTAAAAGAGAGTGAGATGGCTGAATAGATATAGAAGCATCAAGTCAAACATGAGACTTTGGGATATTATGCTTTATGATAACCCTTGCTTTTGTGGACCTTTAGGATGACTTCAAGGAAATACAGTACATGATAACTTTTTGGCTCCACTTCACTTCTTTAAGAAATTAGAATACCTGGTGCATTGGTGTTTTTCATAGTTGTGTAAAATTCTTAAAGTAATTTTTGCAAATTAATATTTTATAATTTTATAAGCACTGAGAAAACATAGTTTTAAAAAACAGGTAGACGTTCATTCGGGGTAACCTTTAAAGAATATGGGAAATGAATACGACTGTGACTTAAATCTAGTTTTTAAACTTTTTACCTTATAATAGCACATTCTAATTATTTCTTATCTGCTTGCTGCCCTGGTTTGCTATAAGTTTAAGAATTTTTAGGCTCATTATTTGTTCTGTTTTCAATTAACAATTCCCCCAGAGTAAATATAAAGCGTTTATATTTTTAAAGTCAAGTTATTCTGTTATTATGAAATGAGAAACACTTCAAGTTCCATTTTAATGCACACAGTAACTATCACAAATATCAATTACCTTTAACTTTTCTATGAAGCAATGTAAGCTTCATAGAAATTGTTTCCTATAAAGCAATGTAAGCTCTTCACCAGTCTCTATTTTGCTAGCTTGCTATATGAACTAGCGATTCCATTCTATGAATACAACACAGTGACTTCTGCTTAGAGGCCACTGAGGGTTCCCACCCCACCTACAAGCTTTTACTCTAGGATCCCATGCACTCCTGTGGTCACTGGTTGAATCGTCTTCATATTAAGAGCCAACTGCATTTTTCTAAACTTATTTATGCCAGCTGTACTTGTTATTATACGTATAAAATTTAATTAGAGATTATATAAATCAATGAAATAGCACAAAAAGATACTGTTTCTATGAAAAATAAAAGGCGTGCTTTGGAAATATTTAGTAAAGCAAGTCACTGAATTGACTGTTGTAGAATGTGATATAACTTGAGAGGTTGGGGAAAAAACAAAATCTAGATAAATTTTTAAAATCATATTGTTTTGGAATTGTTTTTAAATTTTGAATTCACCTGAAGAAACACTTGAATTGTAAATAGTGCTGTAAGTGTGTGATCTACACACAAAAAAAGGAGGATTTAGACTCCCAATAAACATATTAATCAAAGGAAATCTTGGAACTGGATTAAATATTGGTAAAGACATGAGCATTTATTATTTTCAAAATAACTAAAAATGTTTAAACTACCTTTACATATATATTTTTCTAATAATTTCCTTTTTAACCCAGTCACTTATACAACCAAACACCAGTATCAATTGTACCAGATAAGACAGCTCCTCCTGTGTAATCAAATAAATTGCAAAACTAGTTTTTCAAATCAACAATCAAACAATTATCAAATCAAACAATCAACAATAAATCAATCAAACAATTATCACTGAAAATAGGAATAATTACCACTGAACCTTTCCACTAGATCTCATAGACTAATGAGTCCTCAGGTTCTGTTTTCCCCCTTTATGTATATACTATCATCTTCTTGGACCAGACTTCATCACCTCAAGGCTAAAATTGTCCTAATTATCCTCCAAACTGTATTATCAACTATAGTCTTTTATGGTCCCACAGATATTTTTAAACAAGGCCATCATTATGACTCTTTAGTCTTCATAAAATGCTGATATTATCTTCTTTGCTTATGTCATTAAGTCCAGGCTCTCCAGCTGGCATTTCAAGCCTAGTCAATCTGGTCATCTCTGTACTTTTCACTATTCTTCTATCAGCACACATTGCTAGTGCCAGGAAGCTTCCTGATCGTCACCTGAATGCACAGTACAGGACTCCAACCCCAAGCTGATGATAGCTTCTGCCTTCTTCCTATACATTGCTGCCCTTCTTTGGGACCTGGTTTGATTGCCTTTCCCCCAAGAGGTTTTCCATAGATGCGTACTGACCTAGTCTTCTTTACTCCTATTTTCCTCACTTATTTGGATGAATAATCACATTCTGGTTTATAGAGTGACATGATTATTGAGAGTGTGAATTGTATGCCTTCTCTCTCCAAACAAATTATAAAGTCTTTGGAGATGAAAAATCCCATTTTCCATTTTTTTTAGTGCCTATCACAAGGCACGATACAAACTAAGCCCTTAATAAATCTTGATTTAAGAATAATAATAATACAAAAAAATAAATAGCATGCTTGAAATATTCATAAAGTATTTCTATATTAGAAAAGCAGAATATTTAGTTACTTCAATCTAAAATAAAATTTCATCTCTTATACATGTAAGGAATGACCTTAGATAATTCTGTGGTTTCCTTATCCTTAACAAGTTAATAACTCATTCATAGGCTTGTTGTCGGGATTAAATAAAATAAGCCAAATAAAAAATAATAGCTGATACGTAGTAGGTTATTTAAAAAATTATTTCCATTCTTATCATGTATTTCTATTTATATACTTTGTTAAGTTTTGTTTAAATATAACTGTTTAAATTATAATTTATTCAAAACTCTAAATCTTTTCCAAAAAGAATTTATATCAAATATTTTTTGAGTAGGATATCTCAAAGAAAGAAATGGTCAATTCGGTAAATATAGGCATTATTATATTTAGCTAAAAACTTCGAGCAGCTCATACTCCTTTAAAAAATGGGCAGCGGGTGATGAGTTGCTAATGTGACTAGAGACTTCCAGCTAAGGGAAAGCCAGTGCCCCAGCTGCAGGCTCCCCATGGCTTCCTAGGAACAGTGAAGGGGTATGAACTCTTATGAAACCATATCAGTAGCAGGTTTTAGAACAGTGAAGACACAGAAATAATTTTCTATCTAAGAAGTAAAGCTGAAAGGACGTACTTACTAAACTATCATGTAGACCCAAAGTAACCTAGGTCAAAGGTTATATTTTACAAAGGGAAGTTTCACTCTGAGTTGATGAAAGATCTCTTTTCAATCCTACTGGAAATCAAGGTTACAGTAGGCCATGATGCCAAATAATTCAGAAGTAATAACCAAAACTGTTAATTTGGAAGTTAGTATTTCTTTAAATCTTGCTTACTTATGTTACTCAATTCATGCCTTTCTATTCTTTTAACACCCCATAAGGCTGATTGTTCGTCCCAGAATTCCGAATCCAGGCACTATTTATCTGTCCAAAGTGTATTGTAATTGTAGAGAAAGAACCTGCAAGAAAATAAACATTTTAATATAATTTTCATAAATTCTAATCATAAAACAAAATGATAGAGCTATGTAAGAGTTTTTGGTAGGAGGGAAATAGAGCACTAACAAGTATGATGAGTATGTATATTATATCACTAAAGAGAATAGATATTAAACAATGGAGTCTATATCCTTTCAGGTTTAGTGCCCCATGCAATCCTCAAGATTTCTGAGAAGGAAGATACTTGTCTATCATTATACTCTTAGAATAGCAGCTTAAAATGAGCCTTGAGGCATTTAGAGGCGATTAGTGGGGCTGCAGGCTCTTATCTCCTGAAGAGTTTGCGCACAAGTTGCTCATGTCCTCTGGAAGACACTGGAGCACAGACCTGACCCTCTCTGTGGATGAACCAGCAAAGCCTGAAATTTATTAAACTGTAGATCTTTGCCGTGTGTAGTATTCAGATGACCTGATCTGAATGTTCGTTATTTAACATGAAATACATTTCATTTACACATAGAAATTACATTCAAGGCCTTGTTGGAACAGAAATCTTCCTTCTAGCTGTGCTGAGTTTCATTTTTTAATATATTTTTTTTTGAGAGAGAATTGCACTCTTGTTGCATAAGCTGGAGTGCAATGGCGCTGTGTCAGCTCACTGCCGACCTCTACCTCCCGGGTTCAAGCAATTCTCTGCCTCAGCCTCCCAAGTAGCTTAGATTACAGGCATGCACCACCACCACACCCAGCTAATTTTCTGTATTTTTAGTAGAAATGGGGTTTCACCATATTAGCCAGGCTGGTCTCGAACCCCTGACCTCACGTGATTTGCCCTCCTTGGCCTCCCAAAGTTCTGGGATTGCAGGTGTGAGCCACTGTGCCTGGCCCTTAATATTAATAGCAAATAAATTATATAGCATTTACTTTGTGCCAAGCAGTGCTCTGAATGCCTTTTTCCTAATTTGTAAATCAGGAATAATAATAATATCTACTTCAATCTTTTCTTCAGGTTTTCACCTCTCTTCTTTTCACCTCTCTTATTTGGGGAATGTGGTTTTCACCTGTTTTCTTTCGGGACTGTGCCAGTCAGTGGCTCATCAAACGGGGTCCTGGGAATTTGCTGGACCTTCAGTTGGTGGATCCTCGTTGCCTCCTATCTCCTGCCAATAAGCCTCTGTCCTCTGAGGAGCAGCCAGGAGCACTGCAATTTATCCTGTGACTAGGACTAGGGGAGGGTGGCCTTCTTTCCTGACACTACTATTGTTCTCACCATCTTGTGAGATAGACACTGTAATTATTCCTGATTTACAAATGAGGAGACAGAGGCACAAATGCTTAGTAATTTATCCAAGGTCACATAGCTACTATGTAGTGGAGGCGGGATTCAAACTCAATATTCTAGCCCCAAATTGGTGTTCATGGCCATTAAACTAAGAGAAAAGGCTTCCTGTGCTATGTAAAAGATTTAAAATAAAACGTCCTTCCTGGGGAGCACAGAACCGTGCTCAAGTATAGCTGCAGAACTGCTAATCATTATAACTGCAAAGAATAAGTGTATTGTGTGTTTAAGCTTCCGGTATATAATGAATACCCATGAATATGCATGTATGTGTGCATTTATGAGCCAGCATGTATTTGAACATACGCATGAGTAGTGTGTGACTGTATCCATGCATGCATGTGTGAATGTCTGTGTATGTGAACGCATATATGCATGCTTGAGCTCTACATATGAGTGAGTAAATGGCAGAGCCAAGATTTGAGACCAGATCTGTCTGATCCAAAGTATGTATTCTTATGCCATATTTTGTCAAACCAAAAAAAAAAAAATAGCAACTGATATTTCTGGCTGACTTTAAGATTTGCAGAGTTCTTTTGTGTACATTGCTTCAATTGAATAAAGAAAATACACTCCGCAGAATCTTCCATCCACAGTTCCCATAGTTTTCCCAGAAAGCGAAAGTGAAGAGGGCTGGGAATGGGGATAAGTTTTATGTGTATACCTAGGCCAAGAGGCTGAGAAGGGGTAGAAAGGAACACGTTAATCAGTGAAGTATGCAGCATTTCCCTTCTATTTTGAGGGAAATACATTGACATTAAGAGAGCGTATATGATTCTCCAGAACAAAGCAGCGGGTGAGGGGGGCAACATGAAAATTCAGTCTTGAGAAAAATGGCTACTTCTCTTGCCAGGAGACCCCCAAGGCATCCTCTAAACAAGTCGGTTATTTTACCGCGTTTGTCTAGAATTGTCTTTGCACATCTGCACACTTGACTTTTGATGCTAGCTGAGTTTCCTGTTGGTAGCTCATCTTTACCTATTACCAAGCTCCATAAATAGCTTCAAAAGATTCTCTTGGAAAGAATCAAAGGCACTTCCAGCTGAAGCTCTCCAAAGGAAACTTGAAGCAAACACTCTCGCCTTCTGGTAACTCTGACACATTAATTTCCCTCAGCCACCTCACTTAAAGTAGTAAGTCTGGCACCACTGTGGCGGGGAGTCCTAATCAGATACCAAACCAGCTCTGGCTGTGTCAGAAATGATGTCAGATGAACGGCAGTCCCCGGACCACTGCCTCATTTGGCGCAAACACTGAAACACTTGTGTTTTAGGCTACTTTATGACTTGCTTGAGAAATGATTTTGTTCACCATGGAAGGCCACTAATGTATGAGGTGTTACCCCAGGATTTTAGCACTTCTACTATGTGCACAACATTCTTTTTATACGCAGAGCTACACAAACAGTGGAAGTATCATTGAACTGCTTATATTATCAATGCCATATATCAGGGAGAAACTACATGGCAAAAGGTGTGTTAATACTTTCCTGTATACAAACTCCAGTAAGAAACCACTTTACCAAAAGTAGAGGGAGAAAATGTTTTCATTTTATACCATATGGTTTGGCTTATATCGGATTTACACATTTGGAGTTTCTTACTTATTTTTAGTGGTGGTCCTTCACCTCAGGTCCATGAATGTGGTTTTCACCTGTCTTCTTTGAAGACTGTGCCTGTCAGTGGCTCTATAGAATGGGGTCCTGGGAATTTCTGGTCCTTCAGTAGGTGGATCTTCATCATCTCCTATCTACTGCCAATAAGCCTCTGTCCTCTGAGGAGCAGCCAGGGGCACAGCAGTTTATCCTGTGACTAGGACTGGGGGAGAGTGGCCTTCTTTCCTGACACTACTGTTGTTCTCACCATCAGTCACTGAGAACATGACTCCTTTCCAAACTCTTTTTCTCCCCTGCACAGCTACTGGAAAATCGGGCTCAAGCCTGGTCTCCTTCTGGAAATTATTTGGTAATAAGAAACAGACCCACGGTGGTGTTGTGAGGTGAGGCTGTGACCTTTCACCTTTAGAGACCTGGGTTCCAAGCCCTTCCAGAGGTTGGTGGTCTCTGCCTAGTGCACAGCAGATACCTTTTGATGCCACAGAACTGAATGACATTTGGGAGCAATATCACCTTGACCTCAAGAAGGTGCAGAATTATAGGGGAACTACTCATCATTTTCCTATATCACCATGGTTTCAAATCCATTGACTTTCTATTTTGACTTCAGTGACATCCATTTTCATAGAGAATAATTTGTAGAGGGCCGGGTGCTGGTGGGGATAGTAGATCAACTTTTCTGTACAAGCCACGGTACTCTTGGATGCATGGTTTGGGTTTAGAATATTTTTTATATATTGTAATTAGTCCAGATTCTAATTCATACTTTCTACTATGAATATCATTCCTTTGATTCAGACTTCCAAGTCCTTATTTTGTCATTCTTTCAAATTAAATCTCAGAAACTTTAACAGAGACGAAATACAGTTTCCATAATGGTACTATGATATATAAGTTTTGACTTTATTTACCTTCAAGGAAACCTATGGTATCAATTTATTTATTGGAGACCTATATATGTATTGCTTTGTTTACTTTAGAAAGGCGTTCAGTCCATTATAGTAACTGAGAATGGCTTTATACTATTACCACAGTTCCAAAATTAAACTGCAGACAACTGGAAGACAAAGCCCCAGGTCTTTCTGACCCCTCAGGGCACCAGCCCACAGAAGCTAATTATATATCTAACTCACTTTGAGTGGCTCTGAGACTAGTGGGAGCCACATTGCTTGGGTTGAAATCACAGCCCCGCCCCTAATTGTTTGTGTGATGCTGAGCCAGTTACTTCACCTCTAGATATCGCAATTTTCTTATCTATAAAATGGGACTGATAACAGTATCCTTGTCACAAGGCTGTGGTGGAATGATCTATGCAAAGTGCTTAGGACTGTCTCTGTCACACAGAATAAGTGTTGTATAAGGGTTTGTTATACTTCATAAGAGAAAAGTAACAACAAACTTCCTCCAATTCGAAAAGTATTTTCAGAAGTCCACAAGAGACTCTATAGTGTAATGAAAAGTTCTGCACGTATAATGCAAAAATGGAAGACTTATATGAATCTTTTTCAAAGGGCAATGAGGTGGGGGCATGAATGGTTAGGCTGGTTTCAGGACTACAGGCTTTCCTGGACCTGATAGTACCCTGGAGCCAAAATTAAATGTGGAGAAGACCATAGTCCACTGCCTCTTCTCCTTTCTAAATCAGATCTCGCCCACTGGTATCTTCTAATGCTGAATGTGCTCATTTTTATTCTAAAATAATATTTCACAAATTCCTAAGGGCCCAAATACCACAAACTCTTGAAATGTACGTACTGAGGCTCAGGTAATCAAAATAAATAAAGCAGTAACAACAACAAGAAGACAGAGTTACGTGGAGACTTACACACCGTGGACAGTGAATAGAACTTAGGAATTTCAGAAGATTCTAATTGTAGAGAAGTTTCTAGAGCTTTTGATTAAGGAATTGCACTGTTTTAAAAGAAATCCGGAAAGAATAGAACTCTCTGCCTGTCAGGCCCAGGGATTTTCTGAAGACAACTAAGCTGAAAAATTCCTTCTTTGGTACAAATGCCTTATCTTTCCAGTCCTAACAAGTAGCATAGAACCACAAAGAAGTTCAGGCAATAGATGTAATAGAGTCTTTCTTCTGTGTCCCTCCCCTTTCTGCACCCTATGGGGCCTCTTCCAAGAAAATGAACACCCATGTAGCAACAGAGAAGTGGGAGCTGTGCCCTATATACTGCATTTCTGATTGTAGGCAATAAACCTGGATTTCAAGTTGTTTTTATACAAATGGATTTGATTTATCCAAATTTTAACTAAAAGCCTACTTCAAACTTACACCTGGGAGTTGAGCACTGAATATGCCATTATAGAAACATTAGCATAAGAAGAGCATATTCACAAATGATTTTTAAAATTCAAGTGAGAAAAAATAGTTGTATTATTAAAAACATCATTCTTTAAACTATATTGTGCTTACATTTTGAGACTGGTGGATGAACACTGGCATACATGGTTCCTGTTTCAAAAAGTTGAAGTTTTGTGTGTTTTTTTTTTTATATAAAATTTGTAAAGACATAAGGTGAAAACACTTGTGCATGCTATCCACACATTATGTAAAAATGTTAAGTTGTTACAGAGGTAACAGATTGGCTTGCTAAAACTTGAAGTTTCCATTTGAAGATTCTACAATGTCTAGCGTTTTCTAATACTTTGGGAAATTTGAAAAAAAAAAAAAAAAGAAGAAGAGAATGCTACTATGTGCTATGTTTATGCCCATGACTCAAGGACAATGTTTCTTAGAAAAGTCAAACTTTGGTGGTCAGATTTTTCCACTAATAAGAACCAGGGTTTCTTAGAGAAATGGCTGACAGTAGATCCAGGAAATATATAAGGTGAGGCTGGAAGGTCTTTTTGTGTCAGAAAGCAAGAAATCTATTAAAAAGAAATTCAATCATGTCAAAGAGACATAGGAGACAACTTGAAGAAGATTCTACCAGCCTAAGATGGGAGAATTTTAGTATAAAAAGAGTAACTGTAATGAATTAATACATATCACATATATAAAATTCTATGCATTCACTATGCTGATCTTAAAACAAACAAACAAAAAACACTTTCAGCATCTTTGGGATTGGGGTTGCTAGTACCATAACACATGATTCTGGCATCAGTAAATAAAGAAAAACAGTCATGACTGTCTCAGATGATCTATATTTCAGAGTAACTAAACAATTCATAAGGTAAAATTCCTGTTATAGAAAATTTCAGAAGTGACAGAATTAGGGAATCATTATTTTGCAAACTCAAGTAAAATAATGAGTATGTGTAGCCATAGTCAATATATGCTAAAAAAAAATTAAGTGAAAATGTGATGGGGATCATTATAAAGGAGAATTGAGCTGACCTCATCTGACCCCACTGATCAATCTTAGCAATACTAAAAGCACCAAGTACTCAACACCATGTTTGATTAATTGAAGATGCATGTAATTAAGCTTCTTGATCTAAGTACCAGTTTATAAGAAAAACCCCAAAACCAAAACCAATAGAAAGCAACTGGCCATACCCAGAACACAGGGAATCTAATCTCTTTATCAAAACAATGATGCATAGCCAGTAGGGTGAAGAAGGACTATAACAAAATAAAAGAAACTTAATAGACTAACATTAAAGTACAGTGTATTGATCTTATATGAGTCCCTATTGGAGCAAACTAGCTGTAGAAAGACACTTTTAAGACAATCAGGATAATTTGAATACAAATTGAAAATAGGAATACAGATTATACTTAGCAACTGTTAGTTTTGTTGGCATGGGAGCATGGTGGTTAGTAGAAAAAAGTTTGTAGCATTTACAGTGTATGCTGAAAATATTTACAGGTGAAATGACATGATGTCTGGAATTGTTTTTAATACTCTTGAAAAAATGTTGATGGGAGGTGTCTAAGGATAAAATGCTGATCACCATTGAAACTCAGTAAGGGTTGTAGCAGCACATTGCAGGATTGTCTATATCATTGTTTACACTTGAATATTTAAAAATTGGTAGCCAGGGTCACAGTGATGACCTCGAATGTCTCCATTCTGGATGTCAGAATAGGTTTTACATCTGAATATCCATAATACTAAAAAGCATGCAAAATGGACTGATGAGTTTTCTAGAAAGAGTTCCAGGTTATTTTTATACTGTTACAGTGTAATACAATATTGGGCTGTTATTAACTCTTGGGGTTTTATGCTTTTTTGGTACTAATTTATTAGGCAATGGTATGACTTAAGCTATACGTGTTTTAGGTATTTTATCACTATTAATATTATCACATTAATAACACATATTCTGAACACTTTGTTTTAAAAGTAAAGTTGATGGAAAGAGCATTAAGCTTTTGGTGAGGCATTCTGGGGCAGCATATAAATTCATAACAACACATTTCAAAATCTCCCTTCCAAATTTGGGGTCAGAAGCAGTGACATCCTTAGACAAAACTCAGGAGTGAGGTGGTGAGAATACAACCTCCCACTTCAGATTCACAAATATGGGAGGAGGAATTGTGTGTTACATTGTCTACTGAAATGGCAGCTGCTAGAAGCTCTGAGGTTCTCCTGGATGACAGCTGCACAAGCTGTTATCCAAGGAAGGCTAGCATCAAGTACTAAACCCGTTCTCGGAAAGACACAGTCTGCTAGTGAAACAGCCACAGGCTTGTCAACACCAGTGACGTCTGGTGTTCGCACGTGGTACAATACTGATATCATTCATTACTTTGACACTTGTATTAGGATATATCTTTACTTGGCTGCTTTATGCCTCAAATCCTAAAAGTGAACAAATATTTTTCTTCAATTTTCTGGAGTTTAATAGTATACACCTAAGACAAACGAAATATATCTCTATCTCACACAAAGAGAGGTAATATCGTATAGTCCATTTAACATTATTTTTTTATAAAGTCATAGACTGTTTAGAATATTGATTATTTGAATTCAGGTGTTATACTATCATTATCCAGTTTTAGTTTATCCAAACAACTAAAACACATATCCAGCTTTATTGTGAAGCCCCAAAGCTATTTAAGAATAAGTGAAAACAAATGCATCTTTCACTTTATGCTGGGCTAGCTAACTCTCTTAAAAATATAAAGGGTAATTTTTAACCTCTAGTTCACCCTGTACCTTTAATGGCCTTTAGTTTGGGCAAACACTGTCAGAGAGTGTGTGTTTTTTAAGAGGAGAGAAAGTGTGTCTGTGATGGGTCACTTTTTCCTTGTAACGTATGAGCTTAACCCCCTGTTCAAAGTTCGAAGAGGGATAACAAATAAAGGGAAGGATAGCTATCACCTCTATGAACCCCAAGAGAAGCAGGGGATGTCCACTACTTGAGTTTGGATAATCTCTGGACTCCCATGGGCCTTTTGGCTGCCGGTGACAAAAAGTTTCTGATTTCCTGCTCAGGCTGATCTCTGAGGTTCAATCCAGCCCCCACTTACCTGATTCTTCTCCAGCTCCCTTCCCAAGCCCCGGAGTCTAATAGTAGGAAAAACCCTAATCCTCAAACCCTTGCTTTCTTTCAGGTGGACCAAGGCTTAGTCTCCTGGTATTCTATATTGAAGTACTGTTTGTATCGTTATTCATGTTACAACTAACGTAAAGTTAGTCCCTGCCAACTGACGTATGTGCTATCAAGTAGGCATGAATCCAGAAGACCACATTTATATCTAAAATAATGCCATTGGATGGGATATCCTTGAATTAGGAAAAAGGAACTGTGTAACAGGATTATCTAATTATAGTAACACAAATATAAGTAGATATAAAATAAATTTAAAGTGAGGATGCTAATCTGAGATAACCTAACTTCCTAACTGCAAAATAACACAAAAAAGTAAAAATGAAGAAATGAGTTGGAAAAGGCACAGCAAGAGCTAAAGAAAAGGGAAAACCAAAAATAACAACTAAAGCAAAATGATGATCTTATTTCTTAAATCCATTGTTCAATCACTTATATATAAACTCAAGAAAAGTAGCAGATTACTACATTTTGGCAAAGTTTGGTTGTCCCTGCCCTCTAATGACAGCACTATTCAGAGATTATTATTTTGTACACAGGACTTCCAGTGATGTCTCTTTTCCATGCTTAGTGCCAGGGATCATGTGCCAGTGTGGTGATGAGAAAACAAGTATAAATATTTTTATGTTGTGCTTGTTAGTGGTTTAAAAAAATTGTGGTAAAAACATGGGTACATAAATAAAGTGAAAATATTTTTATAGGGAAAATGAACTCTTTTATAGTCAATTGTACAGCAACAGGAAGCTTCAGAAGCTGAGGTTCCAGGAGCCCCAGTCCAGCTCCTGGCCTATTTTTCTCAGCAGCCCAATGTGTAGAGTGAATACACTAAGGAATTTAAGAGCTTACAAACTGATTTTTATTGAAGTCATCAAAAGTGGAGAAGGCTGATTTAAAATCAACCAGGATTTTAAACAGGGGCTGAAAACTGTGGCTTATGAGGCAAGATTGCAAGTTTGTGAAAAGTTTGGGCCAAAGAAAGTATTCTTTATGAAGTCAAGTAATTCAATTTAAAAGGAAAATTTAAATGAGGCATTAAGAACTGAACTGTGAGTTCAATTAGGTTGTATATTGGCCTTTCAAAAAAAGCAGTGTAAAACTCTATAGCTTTTATCGAGGGAAAGAAAGGATATGTGTTAAGGTAGATAATGACCCTATTCAACTATGTAATCAATTATATATGTATATATGTGTGTGTGTGTGTGTGTGTGTGTGTGTATTTAAACAGTAAATATATATTCAATTTTTATTCAGCAATATTTATTGATTGTTGACTGTATTCCAGGCATTAAGATACAAAAAACTTCAATGAATAAAACAAAGACCTTTGCTTTCTTGAAACTTGAGATCAAATGGGGGACACACAAAAACAACACACCTAAAAATCACCATATTGTGCATCAGGAGGTAAGAAGGATAAACAGGGAGGGAATGAGGGTGGATATGATTGCGGTTCAGGCAGGGTGTATAAGGCAGACCTCATTAAGCAGGTGACAATTTGCACGAAAATGGTGAAAGAGTTATAGGCAGAATGCTTTTGGGAGGAGGAGTGATGCAGACAGACCACAGTGGGAAGGGATGAAGACTTACATTGCATGTGGAGGAACGATAAGAGTGGGGAGAAGTAGGAGAAGTGATCTGAAAGGTTAATTATAGAACAGATTGTCTAGGCCTTTGGACTGGAGAGACTTTGAGCATTAATTGAATTCATTATATACTCACCTAGACACAGAACACACAGAACTGGAAAATCATCCCCTCCTGTAAGAGGGTCTTTACTAGTGGATGCAAACAACTAAATGCAATGTAGAATATGTTGAAAGAGTGCAGTGGGTTCTATAAGACCCTGTGAAGATGATATTTTCTCCAGTTCTGCAGATGGGAGGTAGAATACTTTCACAAAGTGACACAATTTTGAAATTGAAGTAAAAATTCAGGCAGAGGAAGAAAGGAGAAGGGTTTTACAAATCCACGGAGGAGCATGTGCACATTATTTGGTTAACAAAACATTATTTGATGCTTAGCAAGTTCTAGGAACAGTTTTAGGTATTGGAAATACAGTAGTGATCAAAACTGATATTTAAAAAATACTTGCTCTCCTGATAAGAATAAAATCAATAAAATACAAAAGCATCAAATACTCAAGGAATTTCAGGTGCTACAGTGTGTGTTCTGTGAAAAATGCCTGTGGGAAAGTGACAATGGATGAGGCCAGTTGGGTAAACAGTGGCCGATCCTAACAGTCTAGTTTAGGAAGGTCCCAGCTTGCTAGGAAGTTTAGATTTTATCTTGAAGGAAGGTGGGTGGAGAGGAGGTCACAGAAGGATCTTACTGAGGGGAAATACATAGTCAGTTTCTATGAGTTCATGTCAGATAACAAAAAGATTACATAGTTGAGAATAGAGGAGATAGACTGCCATTGTTTTCGAAAGATAACTCCAAAGGCCCTTCCCTAGCCCCTACTTCTCTTCTTATGGTGTTTGGAAAGAAAACACTACTGGGAGAGAAGATATTAGAACATAACCTTACATATGTAAGAAGCTTGGGAGTGTTTACACTGTTTATGATTCATTGCTATTCCCTTCTCCATGGGAACATTTCACTTGTGAAACACTCACATTCTTCCATTGTAAAATAAAGGCTTAAAAATAATACCCATCCATCCTTGTAAAACGACAAGCCAATTTAAACTTAGGGGGAAACAACTTGAAATAGGTTGGGGACGGGGACGAGGGCTTTCATTTACTGACTTGTGTTAGTTTACCAGATAAGGATACACTCCCTTGCTTTTATGTCAGCTAATCTCCCACTGACCCCCAGAGCTGTCCTGCAGCATCCATCACAGAAAACAGCATCTTTTTTCTTTTTTGCTTTTTCTAATTGTATCCACTGACACTCTTCTTCTCCCTCAAGACAGATTTTTCTCCTTCATTTCTTTTTATTATCCGAAGTCACCCTATATTTTATTCAGAAAATTAATTTGTAGAAAGTTTTATTTTTAGATAAGTTTGGGTAGGATGATGTATGCAATTTTCACATTAACACACTTTTTTGGGTATGTGGTTTTTTAAAAAGATTCAAGCATCCCTGTCATTATAAGCATCAAGACCAGGTTTTTGTTTCCAAAAGGGTAGCGTGATTATATGCAGGTGATGTCAAAAAGTAACCATGGAATAGAGCCCACAAGCTGGTTTATAGCCTCACAGTTTACGAAGCCAGATGGGAGTGTTTTAAAGCAGCATCCGTCGCTAAGCTAACCTTCTGCAAGAGGTGAAATAAAGTTCTTTTTAAAAGTCGCCAAAGAACCTGCCTCACTTAAGAAACCTGTGGCATCTGAGGTGATAACAGAACCAAGTCATTTCAGGCTGGCTGAAAACTTAGTGACAGATAAAACATAAATCAGAGCCCTTATCATTCCCTTCCCTGCTTGCCAAATGGGGTGTCAGTTTATCAGCCATCTATGGGCTCACTGCCTGCTTACCTCCTCAGTGCTGGGCAGCAGGGTAGAGCTGGCTCGAAGCTATATGGCTGTTCTAAAACGTGTTCATGTAAACAAGCTAGGCTAAGACTTCCTTGAACTGCCAGTGAGTGAAGTGTCATCCATCTCACTAAACTGTACATTTGATAGGGGCATATCATCTATATCTTGAAAAGGAAACAAATAAAAAGAAAAAAAAATCCCTGGTTTAGACTGAGACCTGTCATGTTGATAAAAGTCCTCAGAATTAAATTGCCTGGCTCAAACAATGGCTGTTCATTCAAAGGAGGATGGGGGTTGAGATGGGGAAGAAGAATCTTTTTTGGGACACTTGGAAATGTCACTGGGGTCCTCCAAAAAAAGGCATATGGTAGTTACTTTAATTTTATTCAGTAGTATACTAGTTGGAGTGTTTTCCTGATATTTAAAGGAACAGTTCCAATAACTTGTTGGAAAGACCTTTAAAAATAGGTTAGTTTTCATTTTTTGATATTAGTTTGCTTGCGGCATCAACATGGTTTTTTTAGACATTGGATGTAAACCTCACAACCCCATCCAACACTGATACTCTGACTCGCAAAGTAATTTGTTGATACTTGGAAATAAACATCTTCTATACAAGCACCAGTGGTTTTTTGTTGTTTTCAAAAAACAATACCAGAGCCTGAGTGGCTCACTCTGGTCTCATCATCAGTGAGGCTATAAGGCCCTTCCCTCATTTGGAAGAGTACATATGCATGTTTTCCGACAGCGAGGACAACTCTACTTAGGAGAAAAATATGCAACCTTTATAAAAGGCCGAATAGTTATGTGTTGGCCCTGAAATTAAAGGAACACATCCAGCCAAAGGTAGAGTAAATGGCTAAAAATTGACTATTTTTCTTGTTGTTAAAAGTATTTGCAGGTGAAGTTGATAGTTTAGGAAGAAGAAACAATAGATTCCTTACAGGAAAACCTCATTAAAATTGCTTTTCTTTGGTAATGGAGTCAGTTTAGGCTCAAATACATTCTGATAAGTGATAAACTCTACTATAAATTCCTTATGTGGCAGAAACTCAATATGGATATGGATGTGCATTATTTTGGCTACACCTGATTATTATAACTAGTGTTGTGTGAGTATGGCTTCCTCATTCAAGACTGGCTTCTAGCCACTGAAAACTCAGATGCTACCATTTAAAAATTGATGTGTGGTTATAAATATAGAGAAAATACACCTGTGATCCACCGAAGACCTCAGCATATAAATTGACTAGGGTTTATAAAAATGGAGGCCAGAAACCTTTGTCTAAAAATGTCCAAAGGCTTCCATTCAAGAAGTTATCTTGAATGTAGATCAGACAAAGCATTGTGGGTCATAAACCAGGCTTTTAACTTGATCAGAAACTTTTATCTAGGTAGGATTTTTAGAAAGAGATTTGTGGTTCCGTTTGGTTTTCTTATATTGATATATGCAGTGACTATTCCTTTACTTACTAATTTTAAGCCAGGCTATCAGAGGAAGTTATCTTGTAAGAGATTTTAAAACATCAATATTTCTAGAGAAGTTATTAATAATTTACCAAGGCATAAAATTTTTCTACCTCTAAATCTCATTGGTAAAATTTCCAAACTTTATTATATCTACTTGCAGCATTTGCTTATCAAAGTTTTGCAATATGAATGCACTGAACAAGAACTGGAGAGGTGGGGCTTCCTGCCACATTTTAGCTGCTTTCTCTTCCTAAGCTGTGGAAATGCAGACATTTGTTTTTTTATTGTGATTCAACATATATTCACTCATCAAATATTTTTGAATGGCTACTGTGTCCTATGGTGCACATACACATTTAGCTATGAAACATGTGTGATATAGTTACATGTGCAAGGGTGTATTATAATAAAAAGGTAATTTTTACTGCTACAAATAAAGACACTGTTTCAGCTCCTAAGGTGCTTCCAGTCAATTTCCAGATATAAGATTTTGATACATTTTAAAATGCAAATTTTGTAAGAAAATGTTGAGATATCATAAAGTAATAAATTTTAAGATAAATTTTATTTACACCTAAGGAGAGAAATTAAAGATGGCTCCAACTGAGGTTCAGTGTGTTTGAAAGGGCTGGTAATCTAGTCCCGTCTCATTACCAACTTTCAGAGGCACTCAAAGTATCTAAATAAGTACTGCTATGGCGTAGCTATCTTAAATTGTCTTCTCCAATCTTATGCTTATCTAGGACTTCAGAGGAGGCCCTACCTTATTATCATTGCCTTCCAGGAAAAGAAGAGTCACAACCTGTATTAAGGGTTAAAAAACCCTGACTCTTAAGAAATCATTTAAGTTAACCTCCAACCTTCATGCTGCAATCTTAACTTGTCTCATATGTCCCCAGGAGATATTTATTAAATTTTGTCTTGTTATTTTTTCCTTCAAGCTCAATAATGCCAATTCCTGTCTTTCTAACAGTAATCCTTCATTTTTTTCAAGTGTACTATTGAGGTTATTATATTCATTTTCCATTTGATATTGTTATAACACTAGCCCTTGGATTAAGAGCCTGCTTGGCTTAGAGGATTAGAATAGGTCAGAAGTGTTTCTCCTCTGTGTTACCAGATCACATCTGGTGTAGGTCAATGGTGATACGAATGTTGGTGACTCTTCTCATTGGTCTGTACCAACACTGTCCAATAGAAATATGATATGAGCTATATACATAATTTTAAATGTCCTGTTAGCCAGAGCAAAAAGAAACAGAAGAAATTAATTTTAATACCATATTTCATTTAACTCAGTACACTCCAAAATTGGCATTTCACCATGTAATAACAAAACATTATTAATGAGTTTACATTCTTTTTTTATACTCAGTCTTTGAAATCTAGCTTATATTTCATCCTTTCAGTACATGTCAATTTATGCTAGTTATACTTCAAGGGCTCAGTAGCCTTGCATGGCTAGTGGACTGCACTGTTCCACACGGGTTTGCAGAGAACTGTTTCAGCAAGACTTGCTCAAACACAGACATCTTCTCTACCAAGCATCATAGGTTCAGTGGGTATAAAAACTGAAATTCATTTTTCCTATTGGAGGTGGTGATTGTTTCCAGTGTCTGTGCTATTTATTCCAAGTTTGCATAGTGGTTACTATAGTCAGTTTCTTAAAAAAGTATTTATGACTGAGGAGATACATATATAATTTACCATCTTTACCATTTTAAGTGTATAGTTCATGGGAATAGATATATTTACATATTTTTTCCCTTTCATCTTCTTTCCCTACACTTCCTGGCCTCTAGTAACCACCATTCTAGTTTCTGTCTTCCAAGATCCACTTTTTTTTTGCTCCCACATATGAGTGAGGACATGGAATATTTGTGTCTCTGTGCTTGGCTTATTTCACTCAACATAATATCTTCCAGTTCCGTCAATTGGCTGCAAAAAAAAAAAAAAAAAGAAAGAAAGAAAGAAAGAAAGAAAATTACCTACTACTGCTTAACAAAAAGAGAACTGAAGTGTGCCTTTTGTCTATATACCCTTCACCACGGCTGTTTTCAGAGTGACTTGGTTAGTGGAATAATATTTCTTAGGGCCAGGCAGGGTTAAGGCATAAGGAACAAGCCATGAGTGACAGAATCCTGGTCCTCCAGGTGAAAGTATCTCTACTTCTCACTAGTTTTGTCCTGTAAGAGGCTAACAGGGATCTTTCAGACTGGCATAGTACCCTTTGAGTATTAAAAATAAAAAATAAAAAGTATTCAGTTATTTTCTTTTTGTACTATAACATTCGATTTGGCAAGTTTTCTGGGAAATATAATCTGCCTGGCAAACAAGTGAATCAAATTGTTCCTTTTTATAAATTTTTTTAGGTATGCAAAATGATGCTATTTATTTCATCTGTCTTCAGTGTCATATCATATCTGATTTCTTTCCTTCTTAAAAGTAACAGCAAAGGAAAAAATGCCAGAAAGCCAAGGAATAATTCAAATAAAAATCACGAATCTGTAAAATTCATGTAAAACTTCAGGTATTCTACGGGGAGGAATATCATATTTACAGACAGAAGTCCCCTAAGAATGGACAGAATAGCATCTGGCTTAACCAAGTGAAGTGAATTGCTCTGATCTCAGCCAAAAGTTAAGACAGAATTCTTATTAAATGTCCTACCAGTTTTTAATGAAAGAAAGCGCTCAGAACCTCTGTTGGCACACCATGCTTTTTTCCTCTATCAGCTGACTTTAATGTTCTCTTTTTTTTTAGCCTTCAAGTTTCTGTGACCTTAATATGACGTTTTAGTTGAGTGATTAATTGCTATTAAATGGTCCTGCGCTGATTAAACGAAGTCCTTGTTGGCATAATAGTCAGTTACAATGCTGCAATTCAGCGTGATAAGCTTAAACATACACAATTAGAGGTAGTAATATCTAATTGGTCAAAGCTCTTGTGGCTTAATTTTCTGCCACAAAGCTTGAAAGCAACAGTGACTGGACAAAAAGCTCCAGATTTACTGCTTAAGTACTCTCCAGTAAATTGATCTTGTCCATCACGTAATCTCATTTTGGACATTTTGGGAGACAGTGATGCTCGGCTAGCCTGAAATCTCCTTAAAAATGGGCCTGAGGGTTCCTGATCACAAAACTTGAAAGCTAAGTGATGTGATATGAATGTCTCTCCAGAGGCAGACAACAACCAATTTGCCTGGCCAGGACTTTCCTTGTAGGATAATTAGATAAAATGAATAAATGTCAGTAAAAGGATGAAAGACTTATGTAGGAAAATAAAAATATATACCAGATCCTGAAAACATCACTCTGAGACAGGCCACAGCTCTATCCTGTGAAAAATAAAACAGGAGCGACTGACATTTCTTTTAAACTAGTTGTTACAATCGTAATTATCTTATCCTAACAATAGTCACTTTTCCTGGCATATGTTTTAAAGACAGTCTTTTTACAAAAGAGAGACAAGACACTCTTCTTGCGCTATCTGTGAAATAACAATTACCTTTTCATTTGGTAAATAGGAAAGGAGTAAATGTGAGCATTTTCTGCTGATAAAATATGAAAGACATCCGTTTTAGCTAAATAGATACAGAGTATGGCTTATAGTCAATGAATATCTCACAAACATTTATTGGATTACTGAGGGCCTATTATGTACAAGACATTGCTCCAGATATCAGGGAGAAAAAAAATTACTAAGATGATAGTCTCTGTTCTGAATCCCTTAGTGGAATCTATACACATAGGCATATACTTATTGTAGTAGACAAAAAAATATGTTCTGTGAAAGAAGCACAAAGGAAGAGATTAATCTTGCCTGGAACGGCATAGAAGGCATAGGGTCAGCTCAGGAGAAGAGGCATAATTGGTGAAAGCTATGTAAGTAGATAATATCTGAGCAAACCTTGGATGGAAAATGTAATTTCTATTCATGAATAAGGCATATTACAGGAAGAGAAAAGGGCATGAATAAAACCTGATGTTGTAAAGGTAAAAGGTAGAATTATTTCATACTTAAGGTAATGTTTTATTAATCATTTACACAAATGTCCTTAGTTTGATATCCATTTATGATGGCCTATTCATTATGGTATAGACCAAGAGATTCTCAAAAGTACAGTTGCTTAAACAAGAGGGAGGTTTCCTTCTCTCATGGAGCAGGCCCATTGTGAGTCGGCAGTCCAGGGCAAGTAGGTGTCTATACTCCACAAGATCACTCAGGGACCCAGGCTTCTTCTGTCCTATTGTTCTTCTAGCCTCTGGATTACCCTCATCCATGGGGTTGAAGCTAAGTCACTGGAATCACATCTGCATTCTTATAATCGCATAAGGAGAAAGCAGGTGGAAGGTAAGAAGTTTTCTTTCTAAGAAAATGTTGCACACATAGCCCGCTAGCAAGCATCTAGCTGGGGGGCTTGTGTCCTGTAGAAAGTTCAAAGAGTTCTAGTATGAATAAGAAGGAGAGATTGCATATGTAGGATAATAAGCAGCTTCTGGTATAGTAGGTGCTTAACCAATGTTCCTTGCTGAATTAACGAATAAATGATTAAGTGAACAATTAACAATGTTTCTGCATTCCATCAAAATATAATCGAATATGGACATCAGTAACTTCTCAGTTCCTTTTGTGAATCAAAGGAATTGAAGATGATTAGTTGTGCCAAATGCCTCAGTGGAGGGAGCTGTGTGTGAGTGTGCGTGTGTGTTTGTGTGTTTGGAGGTGGAGTGTGAAGAGGGAGGTGAAAAACAGAACTGCCAGAGAAAGACTTGAATGTCATGGTAATAGCAGCTTCTCTTAGGAGCTTTTATATCTTCTTAATTAGGGAAACAATTTCTCAGCTACAATACAGGAAATAGTTTCTATAATTTGGTCCAACCCTGGGACCCTAGAGTGATATTAGCTGTACAATTTCTCCCTGCCAGCCATGCCTTCTCTTCCTCTTCAGGGGCTACATGTTCATTTCATGCCTTCGATCCAGCTGTTATGAAATGGGCTCTCCCTTCGGAGGAAGCACAGGGTTGTTTCCAAGTCTCCATATCTTCATTCTTTGCTTGTATCGATATCGTATTTTCATTAGAAAAAATTGTCTATGGTTTTGGAAGGATATCTCTAGACTTTCAATCCTGGATTCTAATTATATTATTTTATATCTATTTCCAAAGATAAACCTTATACCAAAAATAAAATACATATATGCACATATAACTTAAACCTTACAAAATTGTAGTAAGTACGAATTCCTTAAAGACAAGGACTTGTTTGCACATCTCATACGTATTCTGGTATAGGACTCAAATTAGGTAGAATTGAATCAATGTGGATTGAAGTTAATGGAGCATGTAATTCCAATGTCATGGATTTTTGGTCATAAACTACCACATATGAACTCTTCATACAGTGTGATTAATCACTGAACTATGAGTCAAAGAAAATAGGTAAAGTATACAAGTCTAAAAATAGGTAAAGTATACAAGAAGTAACCATAGATGTAGAGATAATTTTAAGAACAAACCAAGAACCTTGTCTTTTTATAAGTTAAGTTATTTCTTTTTCATTCCTTTTTTTTTTTTAAGAGATAGGATCTCACTCTGTCACCCAGGCTGGAGTGCAATGGCATGTTCTTGGCTCACTGCAGCCTCAATCTTCCAGATCCAATCAATTATCTTGCCTCAGCCTCCTGAGTAGCTTAAACCACCACACCCCACTATTTTTAATTTTAATTTTTTGGCAGAGATAGAGGTCTCACTATGTTGCCAAGGCTGGTCTTAAACTTCTGGGCTCAAGCGATCCTTCTGCCTCGGTCTCACAAAGTGCTGTGGCACCATGCCTAGCTAATTTTTTTAAATTTTTAATTTTTCTAGAGACGGGGTCTTGCTATGTTGGCCAGGCTGGACTCAAACTCCCGGCCTCAAAAAAACCTCTGCCTCAGCCTCTTAAAGTTCTGAGATTACAGGTATGAGCCACTGCAATTGGCCTTCCTTTTTTAGATTAAAAAATAAGTACACCCCTCCCACAACAGCATGGGAGCTTGCTCTCTCTTTCTCTCCTTGCCTAATAAATCCCTTTTCTGAAAAAAAAAAAAAAGGACAAAAGGAAGTTTCGATATTTTTATTGTCCTCCAATGGATTGTTTTGAGCATCGCACTTTGGAGACCACAGTAGTCATTAGGATTAAAATAACTATTATAAGAGACTCGAGTCACGTTTATTTCAAGGAACCAAGGAATCATGGTAAAGTGTTTTTAATTTTTAATTGCTATGGATCCATAGTCGTTATGCATATGTATGAAGTAGATGTGATATTTTGAAACATACAACATGCTATGATCAAATCGGGGTTATTGAGGTATCCATCACCTCAAGCATTTGTCATTTATTTGTGTTAGGAACAATCCAGTTCTACAGTTAACAGTTATTTTGAAAAATTCAGGCATGGCATGGTGGCTTACACCTGTAATCCTGGCACTTTGGGAGGCCAAGGTGGGCAGATCACTTAAGGTCGGAAGTTTGAGACCAGCCTGGCCATCATGGTGAAACCTTGTCTCTACTAAAAATACAAAAATTAGCTGGGCATGGTTTCACATGCCTGTAACCCTAGCTACTCGGAAGGCTGGGGTGGGAGAATCACTTGAACTCGAGAGGTGGAGGTTGCAGTGAGCCGAGATTGTGCCACTGCACTGCAGACTGGGTGACAGAGCAAGACTCTGTCTCAAAAAAAAAAAAGAAAAATCCTACATATATTTTTCTAATTATAGTCACTCTGGTGCTATTGAACATTACGTCTTATTTTTTCTATCTAACTGTATTTGTGTACTCATTATGCCTTTTTATCCCTCTTCCTCACTACCCTTCCCAATTTTTAGATGTTTCATTGTAATGATTGCTCTGTCTTGGGCCAAAAAACAGTGACCACAGAAGCATACCATTGGTTTTAGAAAAAACTTTCATTGGAACCCTTGTTTCAAGTTCTAGAACTCACAGGTCAGATTAAAACCATAAAGTAAATAGAGAATAATATAAAAGATTAAATAATCCAGTAGTGCAAATAATCACAAACTGTGGGTTGTGAATGAAGAGATTAATTTGGAATTAGTGAATGAAAGGCACCATTTAATAAGAATATTAACCAGGACCAGTCACGTTTTGGCTTGCAGAGATACGTCCTCTTGGGAAACAGAAACAGCATGCTTATTAATAGAGGGCAAGAAGAAAGGATAGTAAAGAGATCATTTTTATTTATGTGATTAATATCTTTAATCTATAGATACAGAATTGAAATGTGGGGATTGCAAGAGCAACTTGGGGAATGGCCAAAGCTGAGAAAGTCGGATTTAATTGGTGTAGGCTGATGCAAAGACTTAGATTAAAAGTATCTCTTTCATCTGATCTTAAAATTGTGATATTTGTGACAAATATGGCTTGGGTAAACAATTCTGTAGATTTTTCTTAATTGCTTGTCTCAGTTCCTACCTTCTTTACAAGAACAAAATTGTTTAAAAAATTTTTAATTGTTAATATCTGTTAGGCATTATATAATTCATTCATTATATAACCACACAATAAGAATATCCCTATCTTGAAAATGAGAAAATGGAAGCCTGGGAAGATTAAATGACTTGCTGAGGGCCATAGAAACTGGTGACACCAACCTGGCCTACCTTCAAAGCCCATGATTGTTCCTGTTTTTGGAAGCTATGAGGTCAGGGGAAGGTAATACAGTATGCGACAGATTGCCTTCCTTAAAAACAAGAGCAGACACATAACATAAAGGAAAGCAACAGAAAAATGTTTAAAAGACATGTAATTTGGACTTTTATAGGTTTTAAAGAGAAAGTCTAATTATAATAGATAAGGATGCTATGAAAACCCCTTGGGAAAACAAAGGCACCTTGGGGCCACTGAGAACTCCTGGTGAAGAGATCTCAGCTGCAGACGTGTTCAAGAAAGACCTCAGAAATCTCTAGTGGGCTGTCAGAAGAAAAGGTCTGAAAAGGGTCTGGAGAGACTGAAATTTGTCTGCCTTGGACTTTTCTTTTGACAATTCACATCCATCTTAAGCAGAATCATTGTTTATTCTTATTATGCCAGGTTTCCTTTTCTGGTCTGCAGGTTCTCTAGGGTTTCATAGACTAGTAGTTTGAATTTTCAAATTTCAAAAGCATTGGGGATTTCACAGAAACAAAATATAAAGGATACTCAGCAGCACAGTTTACTTAGGAGGTTTTAATCATAATAATCTGCATAATGTATGAGAATTTCTACCTCAACTGTCTGTTTCCTTTCTTTCTCTTTCATGTCTGGGAAAAAGCCAGGGATTTTTCCCATCCTCTAATTTAAATACCTTATAAAATTTTGGTGGAAGCGTTTTGTTCTATTCTATCTTCCTGTTTCATTTTCTGCTGTAATGAACAAAATTAATTTGCAAGAGCTGCCACTGACACAGTGTAATAACCTGGGTCATAGGTAGAATCAGTGCCACCTTATGACCCTTAGCTGTCATTACATTAACGAATTTGGCATGTTCATCGAAGGTCAGAATGCAATGTGGGTTTACATCCTTTAGCTTTTGAGATCTCAGAGACTTACTGCACCCGTGGCTGGGAATGAACTGTAAATGCTGACACCGGTAACTAGGTGCCAAACTGAAGTGAGCACAACTTAATCTGAGCCAAAAGGCATTGCTTTGCATAAAGCAAGATCAGATTCCCATAACCCACACACAACACAGAAATTATCACTGAAGAAATTCAACATCATCACGCCAGACAAGTGAGTTATTTCTCTCCTTCCCTGTCTCACCGCAGTTTCCTCCCACTTGATCACACATTGTAAGTGTTCATCTAACCCTGACTACAGTCCCCTAGTCTTATCAGAGATCTGCACTCCTCACCATTTGAGCACGATGGAGTGCATATTTCCAGTGTAAAAAGACTGACATCATTATGATTTTAATTAACTAGTTGCCAGCTTGCAGTCTTTGTTCTCCTTTTTTGTCTCTCTCAACAGCACTTCTGTCCCCAGCCCAATCCCAGCCAGAAAAGATGTTGCCACGTTCAGTGAAAAATCATTATTAGTACAGGATGAGATTTTATGATAATGTGCATTGTTTTTGTGTCATCTGCTGGCTTTACAATGCACTCGGCCTCACTAAAATGTGTTGACCAGAGGATGATGACGATGTCATCATACTGAGGTTTTTTAATTACTTTGTGACTTTGATAGCACTTAGAAAATGGAGAATATGGTATTTTCTTGAACAGTCTAGCCAAATGAAAAACTGGTTACTAATTTATGTTATCTTAGCAATGAAGACATAAAATAATAAAAACAAATTTAAAATTGTCAATAAATTAATAACTAATAAAGTAAAAATTGTTAACATGTTTCATCCATGAAGATCATGTATACAATTTTGTGATGTGCAAAATAATTTATTTGTGTGGTTAATATCTTTAACCTACAGATACAGAATTGAAATGTGAATTGCAAGTGCAACTTAGGGAATGGCCAAAGCTGCGAAAGTCTGTTCCATTGGTGTAGGCTGATAGGAAGACTCAGATTAAAAGTACCTCTTTCATCTGATCTACAAAGAAAAGTATCTACAAAGATCTGATATTTGTGTTAGTGTCAGTGTATATTTTTACACATACTCCCTTTTTTAAAGGACTGTATAAATTGACTAAAATATTTTCAGAGACTTAATGACGATACAATATAGGAACTTGTGATTACCACAAAGGACCTTTTAAATTTTTGGATGCATTTCTTTTAAAGAGCACTTTGACTACACACATACATTCTCTGTCTTAGAAAAGTAGCTTCCTGTTATAATCAATACAGATTACTTTTGGACTTAAAAAAAATCAGACAAATATTCTAAATTGTTGAACTCTCTGGGTGCACGTATCTTCTGCTTTGTTAAGTTTATTTACTTTATACAGTTTCCCTTCTTTTCTTGCTGTAGAGCCTGTTCAATATCACTGACTAAATCACAGAAAGAACTCCAAGATCATCTAGCTAACCCACAATCACTGAAGCAAGCAAATGCTTGTTTAAAGAATCAGGGTAGGTGGTGATCTCTTCTAATTTTAAATCATTATATGGATAAAAATAATTATAAACATTGTTTTTCATTATAAAATGCCTTCGCAAATTTTATACATTTGCAATTTACCAGCAACTCACTTGAAAACCTCTGCACACTCCAGTAGTCAAAATTTTAAAAATCAAATTTTATATTTATATTTTCTTCTCCTTTCCTTGATACTGTTTTAAGTCCCACATTTTATAGGATGTTATATCCTCCTAAGTTCTATTTTGTTTTGCACATACAGGCAGAATGCCTACTTGTAAAGTCATTAGCATATACATCCAATAGTGTATATGTACCCAATTAAGTATTCTCCTTCAAGGCAATCTTAGAGAAAATAAACTTATTACAGATTTGTCCTAACTTCAGTAACACTCATCCATAAGTGGCCCCCAGGTTGCTGCTTTTTGGCAGTAATACTTGAGTTGAGAAGAGAAGATTCTTCAAGGGTAAGATACCTGGTGATCAATAGCATGGCCCAGAAGAGGGCAGAAAGTAGAAGACAAGAGGGTTAGGATGGCCCCAATTCTTGTAGGATGTAGGGGATATGATGAGATTAGCCTGTGGGCAGTGCAGGAGGACAGCATGCTTGGGCAAATGTGTACATTATAAAAAAGATAATCAGAGACAAGAAACCTGGGATTAAAGTCCCAGTGAGCAAACAAATCACTTTTTTTTCCTTTTGGTTCTTCATAAAATGAGAATGATTATATTCAGTTGAAAATGTTGGTGCTCCAGATATGAATTATTATAAGCATTTGTCATTTTTGTAAAGAAAAAATATATATGTTTTATTATGAAATTTCCCATGTGTTGCCTTCTCGCTCCTAAATTATTTGTGAGACTTTAGAAAGCAAATAACAGAATATTTTCTTAGCTATTTTGGCCAAAGGAACATCTGATTATCAACTTATGTTACCTTCATCAATGAGATCCAAAATCAAGAATATTGGCCATATTGTTAGCTCATTTTATCAATATACAGTTGTACAAAATTTGGTCTCCAAAGAGCAAATAATTGAAGAGCATAGTTCCCTGGTGAGGGAATTCAAACCTGCTTAGTCATCTGCCTCAAGTGAACAAAATATTAAAATAACTACTTTAAAATGTGCCAAAAGTTCTGGGCTGCTAAAAAGCAAATCCCTAAATCATTTTGTAGATTTTATCTCTGAATTAGAATTACTGTCTGATTATTTCCCTTATTAGATTGCAAAGTGGAATAACTGTATTCACTCAATATTCATTTGGCCTCCTCCATGAAAAGGGCTAATTTTTAGGCATTGAAGGAGACTCTGTTTCTACCCTTGGGAACTATATGGTGTAAAATTGGGATGTGGAGACAGCAGGGGTGTATGTAAGAAGACAATGGCCTAAATAGGCACTTCCAAAACAAGGAAAGAGATGCTATCATTCAGGGAGACACAGACAGCTCCGGGATTCATAATCCTGTTAAGCACCTCAAGAGTGTTTGCTGCTGGGCACTGGGGTGTGCATTTGTCGTCCCAGCTCCTTGGGAAGCTGAAGAGAGATCTCTTGAGCCTAAGAGTTGGAGGTTGTGCTGAGCCGTGGTCACTCCTGTGAATAGCCCCTCCACTCTAGCCTGGACAACAGAGCGAGACCCCATATCTTTAAGAAAAAAAAATGTTTGCTATATGGCAGGCACAGAGCCAGCATTGTACATGTAATATCTCATTTAAATCTCTTAACAATCCCTAGGGAGTACATCCTTTTTCCCATTTTACAAATGAAAAAAAACAGACTTAATAGCTTGCCCCAAGCTCCCTGTTATTTAAAATGATTGACAGAATCAGAATTTGAACTCAGGTGCTCTGAGTCCAGATGTTGTATGCACCTTTGCAAGATTAAACTGAGAACTGAAGATAAAAATTTATCCCAAGGATGGGGATAGTAGTTACAGCAGGAATACAGAGATTAGTGGGGAAAGAAGAAAACAACCCAGAGAAGGAAGAGAGCATAGTATTTTCATGGAACAGTCAGCAGCAGAGAATGGCTGCAGCAGAGTTCAGAGAAAAGAAGAAAGGGAAAGTCGATGAGCTAGGCGGGCTCCCACCATGCCCGCCCAGGGCCTGCTTACCAGCTGCTGCTTCATGTTCCTCCACTGTAGAAGGGTGCCCTGATGCTGGGTAGCACAAAAGGCTAAGTTCCCCAGTTCTTTGTTTTGGATGAGCAAAATTCCTAAAATTTTTGTTTCAGAACATGAAAAGACAGCACACTTGGCATGATTTTTATTTTATTGATCATAAAGCTAAATTTCAGCATGGGATAGTGACTTTGACATTCTAATTAGAGAATAAATTCAAGCTAGAACTCTGATGTCTTTCCCTATCTCCTATTGTCTTTTTACTCTACTATATAACTATCTTATTATAATACATTTAAGGCTCTAATTTTTATAAACACAATGCTTATCACTAAAAATAAAATGCCTTTTTCCACTCCTAGTTCTACTCCTTTCTTAGCACAGGTGATGCCAAATTAGCACTTCTAAAGTACAATTCTATACACTCCGCTTCTTTATTTCTATGTAATCATACAAGAGTCAATTATAATCAATAAAAACAACAAGCTTTTATGTTGAAAGAGTATGTAATTTTCATCTCACTTTATTACACATACTCCATAAATCACATAGGAGATAATAAAATACATAAGTAGAATATATTTCCTTCCCCACCAAGTTGATATCATTATATATTTTTTTGGATTTCGGCACTTTGTCACAAATTATTTTTTATCAGAGAGTTCAAAGAGTGCTTCAGAAAATAAGAAAACAAAGTGATTCCTTCCACTGTTCTATATTTTCCTTCTGATAACCTTCACCTATCAACTTAGTCACCATTTAACTCTTAGTGATAGTTACCCTTCATCTTATCTCCACAAATTTCCTTCACGAAAAAAGGAGTCCATTTGACTTATAGATATAACCAGTTTTGAATGAAAATACAAAAGAAATGTATTGTGTTCTTACACAGCATCTACAGATATTAATTATACCAAAAAAGAGACAGTTGGAAAAATAAAATGAGCCAGTATTTACTTACAGATTTTAAGAATGATTTTATAAAGTCATTTCTATTAAAAATCTGTGTTTGCAAATCCTACATCTTCTTCTGGTTCATGCTTTTTACAAATGAAATTTGAGAAGGCTTCCTCCCAGGCACTGTGAGCCAAGGATTGTGTGCACCTTAGTGACCTGTACTGCTCTGAGCAAGTGAGAACCTCCATAGCTTTGGGAAGCCTTGTGTCCCAGAAGCCATGGCACTGCCCCTGGGAAAACCCTGTGAGCCCTGACACCCAAAACATAGGGCGCACATGGATCTGTCTGCCTCATATCACTCTCAGTATCTGAATGGAGACTCCAGGTATTAACTGCCTAACACTAAGTTCAGAAACTATGGATCTCAGCCAGCCTCCAGTATTTCCCACAGCCTGTACATGATTTTTCGGTAATCTACTACGCTTAAAGTTCCCGGACGTTTCTGTGCCACCTCCAAGAGTATCACAGTAATGGATCTCTTCTCAGTTTCCATGGAGAGCAAGTAGAAAACGACATCCTTCTCATTCCACTGGTCATTGCAGGCTATTCTCAAGAGTTGTCATTTACTAATGCAAACTTGAAAGAAGCCATTAACAAAATGGAACACTACATTTTAAACATTTAAAATCATTATGCAATTCATCTGTATCAACGTTTTATGTGTATCTGAAGTTTACATAACTTGAGATTTGAGAGATAGCTGAGAAAAAAATGCTTATTTATTCATGAAACATTTTTTTTAATACCAAAGAATGCTGAAAGTCAGAGAGTTGATACTTGAAATAGTTAAACTTGCAAAGAGACTCGTTCATTACTTTTCAGAGAAGAAAATCTCCTTAAAGCTAAAACATTCAATTTTTGGTTTCAGTCCAAAGGTTCTGTTCAGTTGTTTTGAAGTTACAGGGAAAAAAATGTACTTTTCCTATCGTACCCATTGACATTTTTAAACAAAAATAATTCAAAGATATTTAAACAGTATGACTTCAAATGTCTGTGGTTAATCCATTGCGGAGAAGAATCTGTGGAGAAAAAAAAAATGAAAAAATAAACTTGGAGTTTGATCATGCTTTCAAACACTGGAATCAAACTAAAATTCTTCTAGGTTCATAATTGTACTATCAAAGTTTGGTTTATTTTTAACTAAAAGAGAATGTACATTCCTGTATTGTATTTTTTAAAAGTGTTTTAAGGATAAAGTATTTTTTATAAAAACTATTAGAATCACAGAAAAAACAGTCACATACCAGGGAGTTCTGTTTTATTAATTCTGTAGAATTAATATGTGATCTTTCCCCTGCTATTTTTGAGTTTTAATTTAAACCCCAATTCTATTCTGAAATGGTCAGAAAGGCATAATTTAATTTCAAGTGATGACTATTTGGTACAATAGCTCAGAGATAAAGGCTAATGGATTTGTCAGTGTTATTGATGTTTATGGTTATTTAGCCTCTTGCATTCAAGGACAATAAAAAATAGATGAGTTTGAATTCTTGGGTAAGATACTTTATGTTTTTCAACTCTAGTTTCTTTATCTGTAAAATGGGGATAATAGTAGGATTCTTGTGACTGTTAAAAGAGGAGATATATGTAGAATAGCATAGTGATATCTGAAACACAGTACATACTTAGGAATTGTTAGTTTCTTTCATCTTTCCCTCAGGCATTCATTAATGCAATTAAAAATTATAATATATCAAAGTAAAATGAGACCAATAACTCACGTGAAACATATTTGTATAATAAACGCATTTACTGTCGTTTGAGTCAATGTTTTTTCAAGTTGTTCTTTATACACTATTAGTGGGTGTGAAATCAACATAGTTGATTCTGACCAGAAGGGAAGGGAAGAGAAGATAAAGTATCAGAGGACATCACACATGAAAGAGTAGTGCCATTAAGTTTTCATTTCAGTTATACGTATGGCCTGTATACGTATTGCAAACTAGGTCACAATGTAAAATGTATTTCCTACTATGGATTACAATTTCTTTTTTGAAGAGAAACATTGCATTATCTGTTCTTTCTATTCTCACTGACACCTTTTTCTAATTTTGAGTTCACAAAATATATATGGAGATGGCCTTAAACATACCCCAGTGTTCAAAAATTCACTGATGCATTTTCGTCAACTGAGCACATTTTCCAAATGACAGAAAATATTGTGACTGATCACATACTGTAAGTTTTGAGCAATTACTAATGATGAGGCATTATGCTACCCACACACTCTATTTTTCAATGCTGCCTCAATAGGTATTGCTTATTCTCTTTATGTAACGGTGAGGAAACTGAGGATCAGAGAATTGAACTCAAAGCCAGGGCTAGATTCCAGTTTGATCTCACTCCATGCCCAGGCTTTTCACCATTAACCCATAAACACGTTCGCAGGTGGAACAGACATTGTGTGGCCTGGTCAGTGGACAAATGGCTCCCAAGGCTCTTGCTGAGTGACAGACTCAGAAAGAACGCACCACACAAAGGAAACGTCGCTGAGATGGTGAAGAACACTTCTCTCACAGAGCAAGTTGGGTGTATCAGTGACTAGTTTAGTCATAACACAATTTAGCCTTTTAAAGAGGCAGAATTGTATAAAAACAGTACAGGAAGTTCAAAAAGTAATATTTTAGAAACCACATTCTTTTCTCCAGAACAGACAGCACAAAAGGTTCCATTCCCCACATTAAAACACTCTGTCTTCTTGGGACACAGTGAAACATTTACTAAGAAGTCTGAACAGCCGTAGGAGCATGAACCCTGATTTTTTTTCCCACTGTGTTCATAAGAGCAGTAGATTCACTGGCAGTCCAGGACTCTGAAATAGCCTGTTCAGATTTCTTTGCTCAGGCTCAGCTAATATGAATCACTTTAACTAAGTATTTCCCTGCTTTGCAGAATGGTATTCTGACATTACTAATAGTTGGCTCAGTTGAGTTGACCACAATAAGAGCTTTCTCCAGACTGAGAGAGAGCCTATCAAGCCCTTGTGAATGTCAGCATTTAGTTTGGGGATGGATTCAGATCCAAATTTTAAAATATAATAAACACTCTCCAAAGATATATTACAATAGGCCAGCCACTAAAAGCCGTCATAACAGGGCAATCATGGAACGCCAGATGAAACCTAAACTTTGAATGTATCATACGAGAGCATGCTATAAAGGAACTTCTTGAACTGCTTTTCACAATACCTGCTAAAGAATGTATTTGTTTCTTTTCCTTTTTAATTTTTTTGCTTGCTTTAAGCTAATAAACTTAAATCTGAATCAACTTATATGATATTAGATGGTCTCAAAAATATCTTCTATTTCAAAATTCCTGCCTCTTATGTATTCAGCAATAAAATGTTATAAAGAACTTTTTGAAAGTACCGGGAGAGTCACCAAGAGGCACGCTGCACTTGGGCCTTGTGTAGCACTGCTATTGACAGAAGGAGAGACACTCAGAGTAGCTTGGGAAATGACTTTAAACAACGTCCTCCTACCTTAAACTAACAGTCTTTCTTACAAATAGAACTACTGCATAGAATTCAAATCAAATTGGTCAAAGCCACTATATTTAGACCAGAAGCAACCTCTTAAATCACTTAATATGTTCTGCTGAAAAGGGTAATCTTTTATTGAGGAACCTATGATTTGTCTGCTTTTTAGGAATCCAAGAAGAAATAATGATTTATTTATTAATAATAAAATTTAGACTATTGACAACCTTTCTTGCCACCACTTCCCACTCTCTGTAGCCCAAATTTCTTTTATAATTGCATATTTAAGACAATAATACCATTCAGCTCATGCTTTCTCATACTTTCTCATACTCATATAGAAAAAGAATCATAACAGTTTAACACATAATTATTATGTTTTTATATAACATTTTGGCAGATGGTCTGAAAATCACTTTTATTGAAGTTTCTTTTCAGTTGTTTTTTAAAAATTGATTTATTATTTATGCATTTTTTATAATTCCTTTCTCAGGTTTATTTTCTAACTATTTGTGTAATGTAGACTCAATATAGAAAAATTATCTGGAGACAATAGATGCTGGAGAGAATGTCGAGAAATAGGAACACTTTTACACTGTTGGTGGGAGTGTAAATTAGTTCAACCATTGTGGAAGACAGTGTGGCAATTCCTCAAGGACCTAGATATTGAAATTCCATTTGACCCAGCAATCTCATTACTGGGTATATATCCAAAGGAGTATAAATCGTTCTGCTATAAAGACACATGCACACGAATGTTCATTGCAGCACAGTTTACAATAGCAAAGACCTGGAACCAACCCAAATGCCCATCAATGATAGACTGGACAGGGAAAATGTGGCACATATACACCATGGAATATTATGCAGCCATCAAAAACGATGA
>CAUYLG010060250.1:0-11016 GCA_963573385.1 Cacajao melanocephalus | reverse complement strand
GTGTAATGTGATACTGAGAAAAATGTATGTTTTGTGGATTTGGGGTGGAGAGTTCTGTAAATATTTGTTAAGTTTACTTGTTCCAGGTCTGAGTTCCAGTCCTGGATATCCTTGTTAATTTTCTATCTCATTGATCTGTCTGATATTGACAGTATAATGTTAAAGTCTCCCACTATTATTGTGTGGGAGTCTAAGTCTCTTTGTAAGTCATTAAGAACTTGCTTTATGTATCTGGGTGCTCCTGTGTTGGGTGCATATATATTTAGGATAGTTAGCTCTTCTTGTTGCATTGATCCTTTTGCCATTATGTAATGCCCTTCTTTGTCTCTTTTGATCTTTGTTGGTTTGAAGTCCGTTTTATCAGACTAGGATTGCAACCCCTGCATTTTTTTTTTCCTCTCCATTTGCTTGGTAAATCTTCTATCCCTTTTTTGAGTCTATTTGTATCTTTGCTCATGAGTTGGGTTTCCTGAATGCAGCACACTGATGGGTCTTGACTTTTAATCCAGTTTGCCAGTCTGTGTCTTTTGATTCGACCATTTAGGCCATTTACATTCAATGTTAATATTGTTATGTGTAAATTTCATCTTTCCATTTTGTTACTGGCTGGTTTTTTTTTTGCTCATTAGTTGACTAGGTTTCTTCATTGTGTGTGTGGTCTTTGCAATTTGGTATGTTTTTGCAGTGTCTGGTACTGGTTGTTCCTTTCTATGTTTAGTTTTTCCTTCAGTAGCTCTTGTAAGGCAGGTCTGGTGGTGACAAAATCTCTCACTAATTGCTTGTCCATAAAGGATTTTATTTCTCCTTCACTTATGAAGATTTGATTGGCTGGATATGAGATTCTGGGTTGAAAGTTCTTTTCTTTAGGGATGTTGAATATTGGTCCCCACTCTCTTCTGGCTTGTAGGATTTATGGCAAGAGATCTGCTGTCGGTCTGATGGGATTCCCTTTGTGGGTGACCCGACCTTTCTCTCTGGCTGCACTTAGCATTTTTTCCTTACTTCAACTATGATGAATCTGACAATTATGTGCCTTGAGGTTGCTCTTCTTGTGGAATATCTTTGTGGAGTTCTCTGTATTTCTTGGATTTGAATGTTGGCCTGACTTGCTAGGTTGGGGAAGTTCTCCTGGATAATATCCTGGAGAATGTTTTCCAGCTTGGATTCATTCTCCCCATCACATTCATGTACACCGATCAAGCATAGATTAGGTCATTTCACGTAATCCCATATTTCTTGGAGGCTTTGTTCATTTCTTTTCACTCTTTTTTCTCTAGTCTTGCCTTCTCATTTTATTTCATTGAGTTGATCTTCAATCTTTGATATCCTTTCTTCTGTTTGATCAATTCAGCTATTGAAACTTGTGTTTGCTTCACGAAGTTCTCATGCTGTGTTTTTCACCTCCATCAAGTCGCTTATGGTTATTCTAGTTAACAATTTGTCAAACCTTTTTTCAAGGTTGTTAGTTTCTTTGCATTGGGTTAGAACATGTTCTTTTAGCTCAGAGAAGTTTCTTATTATCCACCTTCTGAAGCCTGCTTCTGTCAATTCATCAAACTCATTCTTTGTCCAATTTTGTTCCCTTACTGGTGAGGCGTTGTGATCCCTTGAAGGAGAATAGGCGTCCTGGTCTTTGATGGTTTCTTTCTTTTTTTTTTTCTTCTGGTTTCTTCTCATCTTCATGGATTTATCTAGCTTTGATCTCAGGGAGCTGCTTGATGAGGTCAGTTGTCTGACTGTTGAGGCCCTTCTGGGTTGCTAAGGACTCAGTCCAGTTGCTACAAAGGCTTCCTGTGTCTTTTGTTATCACAGGAAAATTGGGCCTGCCTATTTAATGGTGGGTGCCCTTCCTTCCACCAAGCTCAATCGTTCATGATTGAGCTCACACTAAAGTGCTGGCTGTGGAACCCTCAAGCAAGAGGGTTTCAGACTGCTGGGCTTTGTGGGTTGTTTTTTTTTTGTTTGTTTGTTTGTTTTTTTGTCTGACTAGCTGCTTTCATCTCCCTCTCTCTGTGGGGGTGGGGGTGGGTGAAAGTCCTTAGGGTCTCCCAGCCAGCTTATGCATATGCTTAGATCCGTGCCAGCAATCCGCAGCACCAGCCCAGATTGTTATTCAACTCTGCACTTGTAACTCCTAGTGCTTGACTGGCAAAGATCCTCCATTCTGTGGGTTGTGGTTATTCTAGTTAGCATTTGGTCTAACCTTTTTTCAAGGTTTTTAGTTTCTTTACATTGGTTTAGAACATGTTCCTTTAGCTCAGAGAAGTTTGTTATTACCCACCTTCTGAAGCCTGCTTCTGTCAATTTGTCAAATTCATTCTTTGTCCAGTTTTGTTCCCTTGCTCATGAGGAGTTGTGATCCCTTGAAGGAGAAGAGGTGTTCTGGTTTTTGGCAATTTCAGCCTTTTTGCGCTGGTTTCTTCTCATCTTCGTGGCTCTATCTACCTTTGGTCTTTGAAGCTGGTGAGCTTTGGATAGGGTCTCTGAGTGGACATCCTTTCTGTTGATGTTAAATCTATTTTTTTCTTTTTCTTAGTTTTTCTTCTAACAAACAGTCAGGACCCTCTGCTGCTGGTCTGCTGAGTTTGCTGGAGGTCCACTCCAGACCCTATTTATCTGGCAATCACCAGCAGTGGCTGCAGAACAGCAAAAATTGCTACCTGTTCCTACCTCTGGTAGCTTCCTTCCAGAAGGGTACCCACCAGATGCGTCAGAGCTCTCCTATATGACATGTCTGTCAACCTCTGCTGGAAGGTGTCTCTCAGTCAGGATACACATGTGTCAGGGAGCCCCTTGAGGAGGCAGTCTGTCCTTTATCAGAGCTTGAATACTGTGCTGGGAGATCTGCTGCTCCCTTCAGAGCTGCCAGGCAGGAATGTTTCAGTCTGCTGAAGCTGTACCCACAACCACCCCTTTACAAAGGTGCTCTGTCCCAGGAAGGAGGGGGATTTATTTATAAGCCCTTTTTCAGAGATGCCCTGCCCAGCAAAGAGGGAGTCTAGTGACACAGTCTGCCTGCAGAGGCCTTGCTGAGCTGCCCTGTGCTCTATCCAGTCACTGTGTAGACTTCTTGGTGACTTCATTTACACAGGTGAGGTTAAAAACCACCTACCTAAGCCTCAGCAATGGTGGATGCCCCTCCCCCAACCAAGCTTTACCATTCCAGATTGAGCTCAGGCTGCTCTGCTGGCTGTGAGAATTTCAAGCCAGTGAGTGGATCTTAGCTTGCTGGTCTTTGTGGGGGTGGGATATACTAAGCCGGATCACTTGGCTCCCTGGCTTCAGCCCCTTTTTTCAAGGGAATGAGCAGTTCTGTCTCACTGGCATTCAAGGCACCACTGCAGTATTTAAAAAAAAAAAAAAAAAAAGCTGCTGTGGCTAGCTTGGTGTCTTCTCAAACGGCCACCCAGTTTTTTGCTGGAAAACTGGGGCACTGGTGTTGTAGGCACCAGAGGGAATCTCCTGATCTGTGGGTTGTGAAGACCGTGGGAAAAGTGCAGTATTTAAGCCAGACTGTCAGAGTGCCGAGAAAAGTCCTAATGGCTTCCCTTGGCTAGGAAAGGGAGTTCCCCAGCCCCTTGTGCTTCCCAGGTTAGGCAATGCCCCACCCTGCTTCAGCTCACCCTCCTTGGGCTGAACTCACTCTCTGACCAGTCCCAGTGAGATGAACAAGGTACCTCAGTTGGAAGTGTGAAGATCACCTGCCTTCTGCATCGCTCTCACTGCGAACTGCACACCGGAGATGTTCCTATTGGGCCATCTTGGTAATTTGTTCCTATGTACCATATTTTTTTTTAATTTGTTCAATATGTTTTTTTTATTGTACTTTAGGTTCTGGGGTACATGTGCAGATCATGCAGGATTCTTGCATAGGTGGTTAGCTGCCATGACAAGGTGGTTAGCTGCCCCCATCCCCCCGTCACCTATATCTGGCATTTCTCCCCATATTATCTCTCCCCAACCTCCTCAATCCCCACTGTCTTCCCCTAGCCCTTCCCAACAGACCCCAGTGTGTGATGCTCCCCTCCCTGTGTCCATGTGTTCTCATTGTTCAACACCTACCTATGAATGAGAACATGTGGTGTTTTACCATTTTCTTTTATATCAAGTCTACCATTGATGGGCGTCTAGGTTGATTCTGTGTCTTTACTATTGTGAATAGTGCTGCAATGGACATATGCATGCATCTGTCTTTATGTTAGAATAATTTATATTCTTTTGAGCATATACCCAGTAATGAGATTGCTGGGTCAAATGGTAATTCTGTGGTAAGCTTCTTAAGAAATCTCTAAACTGCTTTCCACAATGGGTAAACCAAGGTACATTTCAACCAACAGTGTATATATTCTCTTTTTTGTTGTTGTAATGTTGAAAACATTTGTTATTTTCTGTCTTTTTAATAGTAGCCATTTTGACTGGTGTGAGATGGCCTCATGTTGCAGTTTTTATTTGCATTTCCCTAATGATTAGTAATTTTGAACCTTTCTTTCATATGCTTGTTGGCTATATATGTTTGTCTTCGTTTGAGAAGTGTCTGTTTATGTTCTTTGCCTATTTTTAATGGAATTGCTTGATTTTTCTTGTTTGTATATTAAAATTCCTTGTAGATTACAAATATTAGAGCTTTATTAGATGTAGAGTTTGCAAATATTTTCTTTCATTCTCTGTTGATTTTTTATTCAGATTGTCTCTGTTGATATTTTATTTTGTTGTTCAGAAACTCTTTAGTTTAATTCTGTCTCATTTATCAATTTTTGTTTATGTTTCCATTGCTTTTGGAGTCTTTGTCATGAAATCTTTTTCAGGGCCTATGTCCAGAATGATATTTCCTAGGTTTTCTTCCAGGGATTTTAACCTTCAGGTCTTACATTTAAGTCTTTAATTTATCTTGAGTTGATTTTTGTATATGCTGTAAGAAAGGGATCCAGTTTTAATCTACTCCATACGGCTGTCTAGTTATCCTAGCACCACTTGTTGAATAGGAAGTCCTTTCCTTATTGCTTGTTTTTGTTGGCTTTGTTGAAGATCAGATGGTTGTAGGTGTGTGGTCTTGAATTCTCTAATCATTTCATTGGTTCATGTGTCTGTTTTTGTACTAATACTATGTTATTTTGGTTACCGTAGCCTTGCAGTGAAGTTTGAGGTCGGGTAGCATGAAGCTTCTGGGTTTATTCCTTTTGCTTAGGATTTCTTTGTCTATTTGGGCTCTTTTTTGGTTCCATATAATTTTTAGAATGGCTATTTCTAATTCTGTGAAGAATGTCATTGGTAGTTTGTTAGGAATAACATTAAGTATGTAAATTACTTTGGGTAGCATGGCCATTTTAATAATATTATTTTCTTCTATCTTTGAGCATAGAATATTTTCCGATTTGTCTGTCATCTCTGATTTTTTAGCAGTGTTTTATAATTCTTGTTGTAGAGATTTTTCACTTCCCTTGTTAGCTGTATTTCCAGGTATTTTATTCTTCCCATGGCTATTATAAATGGGTTTCACTCTTTATTTGTCTCTCAGGTTGAACATTATTAATGTATAGAAATGCTACTGACTTTTGTACGTGAATTTTGTATTCTAAAATTTTGCTGAAACTGTTTACCATATCTAGGAGTCTTTGAGAAGAGACTGTGGGCATTTTGAGATATAGAATCAAATTGTCTGCAGAGAGAGATAGTATGACCTTCTGTATTTTTATTGGAGAGCTTTCATTTCTTTGTTTTGCCTTATTGCTCTGGTTAGGACTTCAAGCACAATGTTGAATAGCAGTGATGAGAGTTGGCATCCTTGTCTTGTTCCACTTCTCAAGGGGAATGCTTCCAGCTTTTACCCATTCAGTATGATGTTGGCAGTGAATTTTTCATAGATGATTTTTAATGTTTTTAGGTATATTCCTTTGATCACTAGTATGTTGAGTGATTTAAACATTAAGGAAGTTGAATTTTATCAAAAGCCATTTCTGAGTATATTGAGATGATTATGTGGGGTTTTTTTTAGTTCTGTTAATGTGATGAATAACATTTATTGATTTATATGTTGAACCAACTTTGCATCCTAGAAATAAAGCCTGCTTGATTGTGAGGAATTAGCTATTTTATGTGCTGTTGGATTCAATTTACTAGTCATTTGTTTAGGATTTTGCATCTATGTTCATCAGGGATATTGGTGTGAAGTTTTCTTTTTCATTGTGCCTTCCAGGTTTTGATATGAACCTCAATGTCCATGTAGGTTGTGAGGCCTTCTGAAGCTAGTATTCTGGAGATTCAATGCAAGAGCAACCTACTTTATGCCTATTTAACTCACCTTTTCCCCAGGAGTCATTCAGGGCCAATACAGGTCCTTGTGCTTGGCAACCCTGTGCAGGATTCCCAGATTCCTCCTTTTAGCCCAGGGTCTGCATTCTCCCTCTGTCCACACTCAATGTCTTCCTTCTGAAGATCTGCTCTGAGTGTTCTGGTCTTCTTGATGGTCTGGTCTTTTGGTGGGACAATCTCTTTCTTGCTGCATCTAGTTGGCCATCTTGGCTCTTAGGATGGATTTTCTGAATTGGTTTTGCAGTTCTTGGATTGGATCTCCAATTCAGTTAGATTTGAAGACACTAATTGCTCTATTTCTAGTAGTAAAGAGAACACTGACAGTCCATGGCATTTTATATAGATTAGCAAAATATATGCACTGAATACCAAACCAACCACTTCTAATAAGTGAAGCACTAATAACTCTGTATATATACGTATAAACATTTTTGGAAAAATAAGAAATATAATGATGTTGGTTGATTCGTTTCTCCTAATGTTGCTGGATGAGGGAGTAGTAGAAAAGGATGAGCTCAGAAAGTTAAATTCCAAGCTGAAGTGTCATATAAATGACCTAAGAGATTTTAGCTATGCCCTGAGGGAAAGCCTCATCCCCTTGTCAAAGAAGAGCTGAAATTCCTAAAAATCAAGCACAGTATTTCATGCGTTTGGCTAAATTACAATGCAAGTCAAACTTGCATTACAAGATGTCTACTATTAAAGTGAGGGCATTGATTGGGAAAAAATGGGATTCTTTATGTTGAAATAAGAACTTGTGGAAAGACCTTAACGTAGCTGAAGACACTGTGCTTCTAAATTCTGATGAGTGTTCTTTTCTAGTGAAAGAGGTCTCCCCACCTCCAGCAAAAATGGCCTTGCTAATCACAATGTAAGTGGTTTTTCGACCCCCAGTGGTAGTTGCCTAGCCACCCACAATGGGATTCACCTTTCTACCACTGTCTGAATTTAGTCCTGCATTTACTGTGGAAATGGTAATTGCCTTCTCTCAGACAGTTTTCATGCAAGACAATGTTGATTCTTCTCAGGAGCCACACCTACCACCTCTCTTTGCTTTTGGATCTGTAACTGGACTAAAGTACCAGCAGACCCATAGAGGTGAGATAAAAATATGACTTATTGTTGTATAGTCGACTGAACATTGGGAAGATGGCCAAAAGGAAGCTTCTCCGGAGTGCAGCTACCACCAAATGAGACAGAATCAGAGTGATGTCTGTGTCTCTAAGCAAGGTATGGTTTTGTTTTAAAGGGACTGGTTGAACAGCAGGATTAACCCCCCAAAAAAGTCAGCAAAAGCAGCCCAAAGCCATCCAGCTGAGGCAAGGTGGGGCACTGCCCCACCTGGAAAGTGTATCAGGCACCGAGGACTGGGGTTTCATCACCTCCTCAGATCTCTGAATCAGATACAGCAATTCACTCCAAGACTTTGGCAGCACACAGACCAGGAAAACACTGCCTTTCTGAGAACCACCCAGAGTCACAGACCCAGGTGACAGCCCAGGCCAGCATCCCAGGCCAGACCAGTGCCTTGTTAGCTCAGACCAGGGCAGAGATTTGAACTAATACCGAAAAAGCTTGCAAAAAGGAACGGCCCATCCCACAGAAGGGAGAGTTGAAAGCAGGGAGGGGAATATGACCAGACAGGCCACTCCCCGACAAGATACAGCAACCGGAGTCCCTCTCCTGGGAGAGTTTTGCAGTTAATACATCCTCCACCCAGGAACAGTGGGCTCAGCAGAGGGAAAGAGCCCACCACTGGGAAGGCGAGGCTAACCCCACCAGTACGGAAACCAGATGAAGAATAAATAGCAGCGTGACTGAGACCGAGGCAGCCCAGCAGCACCTCCACAGGCAGACAATGGACAGACTAGCTCAAGTGGCACACTTATACCTGAGTTTAAAAAGACTCATACAGGAGAAATAACCCCAACATTAACAGAAAGGACATCCACTCAGAGAAGCTGGGAAGAAACCAGCACAAAAAGGACAAAAACATCAAAGTCCAGAATGCCTCTCCTCTCCAGAGAGAACACAACCACTTACCAGCATGGCAATAAAACGGGTCAGAAAACTATTTTGACGAGCTGACAGAAGCAGGCTTCAGAAGATGGGTAATAACAAACTTCTCTGAGCTAAAAGAACATGTTTTAACCCAATGCAAAGAAACTAAGAACATTGAAAAAAGATTAGATGAAATGCTAACTAGAATAACCAGCCTAGAGAAGAACATAAATGACTTGATGGAGCTGAAAAACACAGCGTGAGAATGTCACAAAGCATACACAAGTTTCAATAGCTGAATCAATCAAGCAGAAGAAGGGATATTAGAGTTCAAAGATTAACTCAACAAAATAAAAAGAGAAGGAAAGAAAAGAGAAAAAAGAGTGACAAGAAAAAACAAACCCTCCATGAAATATGGGATTATGTGAAAAGACCTAATCTATGCTTGATCGGTGTACCTGAAGAAGACGGGAAAAATGAATCCAAGCTGGAAAACACTCTTCAAAATATTATCCAGGAGAACTTCCCCAACCTAGCAAAGCAGGCCACCATTCAAGTCCAGGAAATACAAAGAACACTGCAGAGATACTCCTCAAGAAGAGCAATCCCAAGGCACATAAACATCAGATTAACCAGGGTTGAAATGAAGGAAAAAATGCTAAGGGCAGCCAGAGAGAAAGTTCAGGTCACCCACAAAGGAAAGCCCATCATACTCATGGCAGATCTCTCGGCAGAAACCCTACAAGCCAGAGGAGAGTGGGGACCAATATTCAACATTTTTAAAGAAAAGAACTTTCAACCCAGAATCTCCTATCAAGCCAAACTAAGCTTCATAAGTAAAGGAGAAATAAAATCCTTTACGGACAAGCAATTACTGAGAGATTTCATTGCCACCAGACCTGCCTTACAAGAGCTCCTGAAGGAATCACTAAACACAGAAAAAAAAAATCCAGTACCAGCCACTGCAAAAATGAACCAAATGGTAAAAACCAATGACACAACGAGGAAACTGTGTCAACCAATGGACAAAACAAACAACCAGTAACAAAATGGCAGGATCAAATTCACACATAACAATATTAATGTTAAATATAAATGAACTAAATGCCACAATCAAAAGACACAGACTGGCAAACCGGGTAAAACATCACAACTCATCAGTGTGCTGTATTCAAGAGAGCCATCTGACACAGAAAGACACACATAGACTCAAAATAAAGAGATGGAAGAAGATCTACCAAGCAAATGGAGAGCAAAAAAAAGCAGGGGTTGCAATTTTAGTCTCTGATAAAATTGACTTTAAACCAACAAAGATCAGAAGAGACAAAGAAGGACACTACATAATGGTGAAACAATCAATACAACAAGAAGAGCTAACTATCATAAATATATATGCACCCAATACAGAAGTACCCAGATATATAAAGAAAATTCTTAATGACCTACAAAGAGACTTAGACTCCCACACAATAATAGTGGGAGACTTTAACACTCCACTGTCAACATTAGACAGATCAACAAGACAGAAAATCAACAAGGATATACAGGACTTGAATGCAGAACTGAAACAAGTGGACCTAATAGACATCTACAGAACTTTCCACCCCACAGCCACAGAATATACATTCTTCTCAGCACCACATTGCACTTATTCTAAAATTGACCATATAATTGGAAGTAAATCACTCCTCAGCAAATGCACAAAAACGTAAATCATAACAGTCTCTCAGACGACAGTGCAATCAAATTAGATCTCAGGATTAAGAAACTAACTCAAAACCACACAACTTCATGAAAACTGAACAACTGGCTTCTGAATGTTGACTGGATAAAAAATGAAATGAAGGCAGAAATAAAGATGTTCTTTGAAACCAACAAGAACGAGGACACAATGTACAAGAATCTATGGGACACATTTAAAGCAGTGTCTAGAAGGATATTTATAGCAATAAATGCCCACATGAGAAACAAGGAAAGATCTAAAATTGACATCTTATTGTCAAAATTGAAAGAGCTAGAGGAGCAAGATCAAAAAAACTCAAAAGCTAGCAGAAGACAAGAAATAACTAAGATCAGAGCAGGAATGAAGGACATAGAGACAAAAAAAAAAACACCCTTCAAAAAATCAATAAATCCAGGAGCTGGTTTTTTGAAAAGATCAACAAAATAGAACACTAGGAGATTAATAAAAAAGAAAAGAGAGAAGAATCAAATAGATGCAATAAAAAACAATAAAGGGGATATCACGACCAATCCCACAGAAATACAAACTAGGTTCAGAGATTACTACAAACAACTCTACGCACATAAACCAGTAAACCTAGAAGAAATGGATAAATTCATGGACACGTGCACCCTACCAAAACTAAACCAGGAAGAAGATGAAATCCTGAATAGACCAGTAACAAGGGCTTAAGTTGAGGCAGCAATTAACAGCCTACCAACCAAAAAAGTCCAGATCCAGATGGGTTTACAGCCAAATTCTACCAGACATACAAAGAGGAGCTGGTATTAATCACTCTGAAACTATTCCAAAAAATACAAAAATAGGGAATCCTCCCCAACTCATTTTATGAGACCAACATCATCCTGATACCAAAACCCAGCAGAGACTCAACAAAAAAGAAAACTTCAGGCCAATATCCATGATGAACATAGATGCAAAAATCTTCAATAGAATACCGGAAAACTGATTGCAACAGCACA
>CAUYLG010060249.1:0-86669 GCA_963573385.1 Cacajao melanocephalus | reverse complement strand
ATATATGTGTATATACACACACATATATATACACACACATATATATATGTGTGTACATGTACACGCACACATATATATGTATATATGTCTCAGCATATAAAACATACTATCATATATTCATTAATTATTGGAACATGTATTTTAGAAAACAGTTTGACCAAGAAGAGAGCACAAAAGATAAGCAAAGTAAATTACTGATTTTAATACTTTTAACTTTAAAGAGATATAAATCCACAAAGACTAAAGATATCTCAAATTATACTTTTCAAGAAACAGCATCACAAGAGCCCCAAAAGAGGAAACCTCACATAGACAGTTTATAAATATTATTTTTAAAAATGTAAAATCTATCAAGAATCATAGAAAAATCAAATGTTCTAAAGCAAGAAGAATCAGCCAGTGATTTAATTATAGTATCATCATATCAGTAAAAAAGAAGAAAAGACTTAGAAATTGGTTTTATCAGGATGTTTCAATTTTATTAATAGAAATATGTGTTTTAACAAAATGGAAATTTGCAAATTAAAAAAATATGTCCGTGGCCATAAACCTCTGTTTAAAAAGTAGGAAAAAAGAAGAAATTATTTCCAATCTCTACTCTAGTATTATTTAGTATAAAAATCCTGTGAAATAAAATTTCCTTACACTCTGAAAGAGAATGCAAAATACTTTCCAGCATAAAATTCATATCCTTGAACTTGAGTTAGGAATTACAATTGCCTGCTTTGAAGAAGAGTTACAACTTTACCCTCTCTGTCTGTATTGATCCCAATTGGATAGTTATTGTCCATGGTGATGTAAACATATAGGTAAAAACCTCATTGCTATTAATTGCTAATTGTAAATATAAAGACACACAAGAAAATTCAGAATGTCACAATGCCTTGTTCCTCAGTACATTTATGTAAGAAGAAAGCACCCCATGAGAAAGGCACCACTCTCTACTAAATGACCTGCTTAGGGCCTTAAGGCTCATGGTCTCCAAGCTGTTTAGTGGCCTGTGTCAAAAAAAATTACTTGTTTCAGTCCAATTTCTCTCAATTCAATAACCCCTAAGCCTCTCAAAACAAAGCAAAGTTAAAATGATTTTCAATTGCTTTGGACTAGGATGTGTCAGGCAGTCACCACCATTTCATGAACATCAATAGAACAAAGCACTCACCCTTAAACCTTTCTCTTTTTCTCATTAATCAAAATTCCAATGAGCTGATTTCTTTTTTAGTCTACTCTAGAAGAGATTTATGAGAAATGGGATTTTTCTGACTCATGACTTTGAGCTAAGTACTCTGGATATATATTCCAGAGAAAAACAACATAGCTAATCATCCCACTTAACTCTAAATAATGTGCCCTTGATTACGAATTGTATTCCAAAAGTCCAGCAATCAAGAAGCTTGAGGGAAATGAGAGCATGGCTTTCTGTTCTTGGCTTTTTTCCTTCGCGAATGGCTTTTCTTTCTGTGGTTTATTTAGTCATACATTCTAATATAAGTTCATTGTGTCAGAAAGGTAAAATCACAAGAATTAATGATGGAAGATTTCACCTACTCAGCCGCCTGTCGTCATCTGTCAACTTTCTAACCATTCATCACCTAGCCTGTCACACTTGACATAAGCTTCTGAAGGGATGGGTTAAAGGGAGGCAGGAGAGGCTGGATAAATGTCTTCATGATCATCTTTAGCAATGTCAGGAGCTCAGCACTCTCAGTATTTTAGACTTGCCTGTGACAGCTTTTCCACTAGCACTGAAGCCGCATTCCAAATTGATATTTGTGGCGGTGCGGATTCTGGGCTAGAGCAATGCCTTAGGCAAGCCAAATTCTGCAGTTTGATACCAGTAAACAATATGATCTGTCTTTGTGTTTATGTGGATGTGCTGGAGTGGAATGAGGGGAGGATAACGTCAAATGACAGTTGCCACAGGTGATTAATTTTTTTTTTGTCTTTTACACATTTACTCTGCCTACTCTAATTTAAATTGGTGTTCCTAATGATCCTTTCATTTTGCACAAAAGCTGAAGAGATGCTTTCACTCATGAAACAAATAAGCAGGGAGAATTCCATCCATGAATACAATGCTTCTGACTCACTGTAAAAAAATAAATAAATATACTATGAGGTGTTTCCTCTTTATTGACATCCACCTGATCAGCCCATTTGTAACCAAGAAATGCAATTATGAGGTGAAACAGCTGATAGAGAAAGAGGTGGGATGCCAATAAGATGGGATATGGAGAGACACAACATAAAAGTTTTAGGGGAAAAGGCCAGACTGAGCCCAGAGAGCAGAAAATATGCTCCAGCTCAACATTGCTAATTGTAATCAGGAAAAAGTAAATTAATCTCCCTATGGCTCAGTGACAAAGGGGATAATAAATGAATGCTACTGGAAAAGGATACCATAAAGAATGGCAGTGCTTATGAAAGTATTTAAAAGTTACAAAGTATGATTCAAGTACTAGTTAAATATTATTTATAATTATCTCATATCAAAGGGAAGCCAATGGACTGATAATTGAGCCTCTAAATTTTGCCCTGGGAATCAGAGAGAATACAAAATCTCATGTTTTATTAACGTCACTCTGTTTTTTATGATCTAATCTTAGTCATCTTTTTGGTTCCCATTTTGGGATATAAGTAAACATGAAAGCAGTGGGATTAGTATATATCAAAATATTGAAGCAATGCATATTTACAGATGTTGGCAGCACAGAAATGAGCAACATTTATGAGTAATTTTAGCCATCTCATGGGAAAATTACAATAGAAATAAAGTAATACAATGCTAAGTAAAGATTTTCAAGTATAATGACTACTCATATCACAATTCATTTTTATGAGCTGGATTAACAAGTTGTTTTTTGAAAACAAATTAAAAAAACTCACCTTTTTTATTTTAGTGCAGAAATAACCTTTAGAATGTATGATTCTAATAGAAAATATCAGGTTTTTTACTTTCTCTTTACTCAGTCAATAGTCAGGAGCTGTACTGTGATTACCTGACATACATTCAAACAAATGTGAGCTCCCACATTGATCTATCACTCTCTGGGGAACAGAGCTCTCAGAAGCTCTGTTTCTGAATAACAAGGTGAGAGTGAGCCAATACAAACTTCCTTTGAAAGAAAATGTCAGATTTGGAATAGAGAAACAAGAGAAATATCACAGCTTTCCTTAAAAGATACACCAGGCTGCATTTCCTGATGTATTTCCTCCAGACACACTCTATTAGAAAATCTGATGAGCATGTAGTATATCCAAAGTGTTTACCGCTGCTGACTGCCCAATCAATTCCTAGAGGAAAAGAATGAAATGCAGATAAACCTAAGTTGTATCCAAAAATTATTTATAATTTGAAACTCAAAGTTCAGCAATGACTTCTTTGTTCTACCTAGACAACATCCTCTCTGCCTTCTGTGGCAATCCATGACATTTATTCAACTGGTGGGAACCCACAGGGTAAAAAAGAGCTCAGGAAATAAAACACTGATCAATTATATTTTATTTCCCAAAATATTTTCCTTTTTATACCCAAAACATTTTACCTGGACCAATGTTTTAGCTTATGAACTACCAACCTCCAGCTTCTCCTTAGTCCAAATCATCATCAGACCATTAATAGTCAGATTTGGATTTTCAAAGCCCACCTCTGATCATGACTCTTGTTCTTAAAACGTTTGGAGGTTTCCCAGTACTACCACACACGAACGCATGTGCACACAGACACACACACACACCCCTTTCACAAGGCACATTATAACATTGTAGCAAGGTTTTTATCCTTAGTAACCATTAACCCTTCATATATAAACTCACATTACAGTCAGACAAAGCCACCTATTTCTTTCTAACAGTACTTAGTTTTTCTTCTCTGTTCCTACTGCTTTATTCATCTGAAATGCCCTTACTCTTTCATCTCTGCCTGGTTGAAATTTTACATATCCTTTAAGTTCTATGTCAAAGCTTAAACACTCATTTTTTTTCCCTGAGTATCATTTCTCAGTATCCCAAATTTCCTTTAAAATACTCAGGAAAACTCAAAAGCATTTGGTAATCCTCCACAGTGGCTCTCAACAGCAGAAGCCAAACTGCAACTAGGGTCTGGAAAGGATTTTCATTAGTTACAAGACATACAAACCCAAGTGTCATTCCAGTTTGGCAAGAAGTGCTAGCTTGCTTGCTGTCATTTGAGGAACACCACGTTGCAGCGCCTACGGCATGGAAGAGTTTGTCTTCACCCTCTTGAAAATCCCCTCTTGTTAAGACCAGGATTCTCAATTTTGTGGGGTTTTTAAAATTGCATTTTACTAATTTTTAAATAGTAAAATTGATTAATTTTTTAATGGCCAAATACTTTCATTATATTTCATTTTCTTACATGGATTATCATTTCCAGAAAATTGGGGAGGGGAGGTGGTCAGGAAGAAGTACAAGGGATGGTAGATGAAGCAAAGATTCTGCAGTGGTATAATCCAAATAGCATGGTGTTGGTGGGAGGGCTTAGAGAAACAAGAAGTGGGAACAAATTTTCTGTGGAGGAGCCATATTATGTCATCTCTTGGTCAAGGTTTCATTCAAAAAGGTGATGTGTGTGTGTGTGTGTGTGTGTGTGTGTGTGTGTGTGTGTAGAATATAAATGCAATAAATTAGCATTTGAGAAAACAAATGGAAATTTGGCCAAAAACTACATATATGAACCTGCCTCTCAGCTGTAGATCTGAGACAAAAAGTATACCAAATATTCAAGTGCAGGTGTCTACTTTGTTTCTTTTAACTGCATGATCAAAATGATTTAGCTTTGTTTTTGAGAATCAGGACATTGTGTGAAATGAATTTTGTGCAACTATTTTTTGCTTACTGTGTAGGTCTGTAATGCACATTTTAATACACAATGTGTACTCATGTTACTACATTTCTGCTGTCTGACAACTCTCCCCAACTGAATTGAATGGAGAATAGGAGACTGAAGATATGCCACCTATTTTTCCTTCCATCAATTCTAGACATGATTTTCCTGTTTGCAGGATAGGTAAAAAGGAAAATAACTTGAATGGAACCTGTGAAAAATACTGAATATTCAATAAAATTATGTTGTAAACTCTTTGGATATGTCCAACTCTAACCACAGGTAAATAACTCAGAATTATATAAACATTAATGCTCAAAACAAACATTTGGTTGGGACATATTAGAAACAAGATATTGTCCTAAAATACACAAGTTATTATGAATGACTAAGGCAGTTTCTATCCCATTCAAAAGATATTTCGAATAAAATGTTCTAAAACAAAACAGTATAGTCATAACATTCTCAGGAAATTAACAGAATAGCTAATCTGTTAAGTAAGGAGATATTTCAATGAATACTAGGAAATACAGCATATTCGTATAATAGTGAACCTCTTATAAAAGAGTATGTAAGTCAGTGATAAAAGGTAAATCATAAATGTTTTCAAAGGGAGAAAAATAAGTGACAAAAGTATGTGAAGAAAGCAATCAGTGGATATAAATACTGAGATGTTAATAAAATAATTATGTACCAAATGTATTCAAAAAATTTTTTTTCTTCTAACAAAAAACAGGATAAGGATACATGTGCAGATCATGCAGGTTTGTTACATAGGGATACATGTGCCATGGTGGTTTGTTGCACCTATTGACCCATACTCTAAGTTCCTTCCTCTCACACCCAACCACCCTGGATACACACCCTGGTGTGTGTTTTTCCTCTCTCTGTGTCCATGTGTTCTCATTGTTCGACTCCCACTTATGAGTGAGAACATGCAGTGTTTGGTTTTCTGTTCCTGTATTAGATTGCTGAGGATGATGGCTTCCAGCTTCATCCATGTCTCTGCAAAGGACATGATCTCATTTTTTTATAGCAGCATATTATTCTATGGTGCATATTACCACATTTTCTTTATCCAGTCTATCATTGATGGGCATTTGAGTTACTTCATGCGTTTGCTATGTGTGCATGTGTCTTTATAGTAGAATGATTTATTTCCCTTGGTTATATATCCAGTAATGGGATTACTGGGTCAAATGGTATTCTGGTTCTAGATCTTTCAGGAATCACCATACTGTCTTTCATGTGAGCTGACTTCATGCTACCTGATATCAAACTATAATACAAGGCTACAGTAACCAAAACAGCATGGTACTGGTACCAAAACAGACATATAGAAAAATGGAGCAAAACAGAGACCTCAGAATACTACATATCTACAGCCATCTGATATTTGACAAAACTGAAAAACAAGCAAAGGGGAAAGAATCTCCTATTCAGTTAGTGCTGCTGGGAAAACTGGCTAGCCATATGCAGAAAACTGAAACTGAAGACTTCCTTACACCTTATACAAAAATTAACTCAAGATGGATTAAAGACTTAAATATGAAACCTAAAACTATAAAAACCCTAGAAAAAAAAACCTAAGCACTACCATTCAGAATATAGGCATGGGCAAAGACTTCATGACAAAAACACTAAAAGCAATTGCCACAAAAGCCAAAATTGACAAATGGGATCTAATACAACTAAAAAGCTTCTGCACAGCAAAAGAACCTATCATTGCAGTGAACAGGCAACCTACAGAACAGGAGAAAATTTTTTCAATCGACCTATCTGACAAAGATCTAATTTCTAGAATTTACAAGGAACATAAGCAGATTTACAAGACATAAAAAAGCAACCCCATTAAAAAGTGGGCAAAGGATATGCACAGACATTTCTCAAAAGAAGACATTTACACGGTCAACAAACATATGAAAAAAAGCTCACCATCACTGATCATCAGAGAAATGTAAATCAAAACCACAATGAGATACCATCTCATGCCAGTCAGAATAGTGATTATTAAAAAGTCATGAAACAATAGATGCTGGTGAGGCTATGGAGAAATAGGAATGCTTTAATACTGTTGATGGGAATGTAAAATGTTCAATCATTGTGGAAGGCAGTATGGCAATTCCCCAAAATTTTAAAAATATGGCATTTGGGGAACTGTTTTGCCATGTACACAAAACTAGCTTAGAGAAAAGAGGAAAAGCTAGAAATAAGTAGGCACTTCTCTAAATAAAGAAGTGTAAACACCAATGTCCTTAGGGAATAGTGCCAGTATATCCTTTATTTAATGTTTTGATTTGAAGAAAAAGTGCATAAGAGAATCTTGAAGTCTGTGGAAAACTTTTCAGTGTAATGCAGCCTTGCTGGATCTAAGTCATCTGAGGAGCATTTTGTAATTTAGGTTATAAATAGCAAATTTATTTTAATCTGGGGCAGTGTATTTAGAAGAAAATCTAATGTATATGTAGAAGATCTGAGTATTGAAAAACACTGATTTTCACATAGGTTAGGAGCCTTGGAATTACTACACTCATATCCTTCAAGACAGCCTGAAAGATTGTTTCTTTCAAATATAACTGTCAAATACTCATCATCGTCGAGCAACTTTTTGTAAAAATAAATGTTATTTTGCATTTATACTATATGCAAACACATTTATACACAAACATATCACACCCACACACACACACGCACACACATATATATAGATGTGTGTGTGCATGTGTGTGCGTGTATGTGTGTGTGTGTTTTATATCCAAACCTCCTGGCAAGTACAATTTCCTGAGATGAGGAGACTGCAAACTAATGGAGCTTCAAAAGTAGAAGCTAATTCCCTCTGCCTCAGCCCTGCATCATGTAACTTCCTTCTTGATCAATTCTCACTTCCGTGTTTACTCATCACTTGCATATTAAGTAGCTACTCAATATGCTCAGAACTTGCACAGAACTCTACCCCTCCCATGACCATCAGAACTAAACCAACTCTGATGGCTCATGTTGCAAAATTGAAAGGATAAGTTTCTAATTTAAAAAGTAAGTAAGTTTGAGCATATAAATTTGCCACTATTATTGACTGAAAATTTTGAAAAGATATCATAATTCTAAAATTTTGGAATAATAGCTACAGAAAAGGTAAAATAAATACATAATACATAAAATAAAGGTAAAATAAAATATTTTTCATATATTTTTGTAGAAAGTAAGGCTGGGTATTATAAGCAGAATATAGAGTTGGACAAATTTCTGAGGGACAAAGGCAAATGGAAGGGAAGTAGTACCAATTAATAGAAAAATGAGGACCAACAGTTCTGTATTTCCTAATGAAGTATAAAAGATAGTAAGATCTTAATGTAGACTGGTACCAACTATCAATCAAAAATGATAAGAAGACATCAAAATTTTTTTAAAGCAAACCAGAAAAAAGTAAATTATGGGATGGTTCCAGTAAATCAGGCCTAGAAACTGAACTTTTAAGAATTTAATAGTTAACAAAATAATAGTATTAAAATACAAATATCTTTGTGATATGGTGAAAAACACATTTATTTCTTAAGAGAAAAGGCAAATATACTTCAAGTTAGTGAATAAAAAACTAGAGGTATAAACAAAATAATTAGTACTATGATATCTTCTCAAAAGAAGAAAAAATGGAAATGATCAAGAGATTTTTAAAAATTTTTGTTTTAGAAATTGGGCTGAGTTGGGATTAATAAGGGGGGGGATGAAAATATCACTGTGAATGAGGGTTATAAATTTTATTATTTTCAGTTATCTGAATTTGTCAGTAGCATTTTGGCACAGTTTATCATTCTATCTCAGAAATGCTCTGCTTACCTGACATCAGAGACATAAAGCTCTCTTGGTTTTTCACATAACTCTCTGGACTCTGTCTCAAAATCTTCATTGTCACTTTCCCCTCTACTTAGCTGCTTTGGAAAACTGTTTGTTTCTATTACCTGGCACTCCACAGAAGACCACTTTTCTATTCAACCTGTACCCTCTCCTTAAGTTTCCTTCCACTGCCACAACTTTAAATACCATGACTATGCATATAACTTACATTTTATTTCTAGATGTCTCTTCTGAATTCCGAAGCATATATTTAAGTGTCTACTTGGTATCATCATTTGCTGTCTCATAAACATCACAAATATAGCATGTATGAGACTCAACCCTCAATGGACCCCATCTCAAACATATTTATTTTCTGCTCTTCCTCATCTAAGCAACAGACTTGACCTCACATTCAGTGCTTATGGCAGAAACCTGGGAAGCATTCTTGAAACAAATCTCTTATCAGCCACCATCATACCATCCTTGCTTGGGTGAATTTTGATTAAAATGTTCCCTTCTTTCCATTTTATTCCAAGTAACTTGAACTTTTAAAAAAGACTTCTAACAGATCTGTCTGGTTCTATTTCTATCTCTCTCTAATCCTCTACCTAAACAGAAGGAAAAGTGATATTTTTAAAAGACATAATAAATGTAGCTCTCCTTCTTAAAAATCCAGTGTCCTTAAAATAAATTAATACATCAAGCACATCATGCTTACAGTACAGCTTGATCTTTTCTACTGTTGTATTCTTCTCTTCATTTCCTGTTTTTCACTGAAAGAGTGTTGGATTATTTCTATTTATGGATAGCATCAAATCCTCTTAGGTTCAAACATGTTATTATTTCTACCTGTTGCCCTATTCTTCTGTTCAATCTTTCTCCCAGTCTTTCCTTCTCCCTGGACAAACAACCACCTGTCAACATCTACTCACCCTTTTCATCTTAGATTCAATTTATTTTTCACTTAGAGACCGTTCCTGTGATACCACTGCTTGATTTACACACCCCTGTAACTACTTTGATAGCATTTTTAAATTTGTCTTTCATGCAAATTGTGGGAGTTATATAGATATTTAGTTAATTATGTGTATGGAGACTATATTAGTCCATTTTTCACACCACTGATAAAAACATACCTGAGACTAGGCAATTTACAAAAGACAGAGGTTTAATTGGACTTACAGTTCCACATGGCTGGGGAGGCCTCACAATCGTGGCAGAAGGCAAGGAGGAGCAAGTCACATCTTACATGGATGGCAGTAGGCAAAAAAAAAAAAAAAAGAGTTTGCGCAGAGAAACTCCCATTTTTTTAAAACCATCAGATCTCATGAGACCCTATCACAAAAACAGCATGAGAAAGACCCACTCTCATGATTCAATTATCCCCATAACACATGAAAGTTATAGGAGCTACAAGGTGAAATTTGGATGGGGACACAGAGCCAACCCATATCATTCCATCCTGGTCCCCTCCCAAATCTCATATCTTCACATTTTAAAACCAATCATTCCTTCCCAACAGTCCCCCAAAGTCTCAACTCATTTCAGCATTAACTCAATTATACCATATCTGTTTCATGAAATCCCATTGTTAGTAACGATTTTTCAAAATTCTGTGAAAAAAATGGGTTCCTGAAATTTTCTGTCATAGCAATTAACAGAAAATGCATACTTTTTTGTTTAACATTCTGTCTTACCTATTGACTGTAAGAGCTGTATGGCAAAAATTGGGTCTTTCTCATTATTTTATTTCTAACATCGAACATCTATCTAACATCTATCTAAAACAGTGCTTGAAACAAAATAGAAATTTCTTAATTTAGAAAATATAGTTAAACAAGGAGAGATGGTTCTAGTCTCTTAGGAGAAAAAAATTATATAAATATTGCTGTAGTGCAACTCAAAGTAGTTAAACATATCAAGCATATCAAATACAAAGAAGCATATAATTTATGCTGAATAATAATCATTGACAGTATATTTTATAAGCAGAGTGGGATCAGATATAAATTTTACTGTGGAATTTAACAAATGAAAAGGAGCAAGTAAAACAACTTAGTACATTTCTCTATTTTTTTCCAAAAGACCAATTAAATTGTAGACCAATTTTTATAACATAACTTTAGCTTGCTTTACAAAATCATAGAAAGTTGTTACTATTTTAGACTATTGCCCATAGAAATCAATGAGATTGAAGAAATTTTAGTACCAAGTTAAGAAGCTGGATCTGTTAAAAGATCCATATTCTACTTTAAATCTAAAACCCAAACTTTTTGTTCAGTTCTTGTGTCTTAATGGTTCTGTGTCCTTATGGTTAATCTAAGTTTGGAGTGACTTAGGGCCACTATGATACAAACAAATAAGTTAAAACATAAACACTAACATAGGTAGCACTGATAGGTGCAAATAGAAGAAATCCAGAAACCAAAAGTTGAAAGATCTAGACAACAGAAAGGTACAATCTGATTATTCTCAATCAGAGTTGTTTGTTCTCTTCCTTGCTTTATAAATCCTGCTGATGTAAGCTGCATGACTTTTCAGGTAATGATTCCTCCTGCATCCAGAAAGAATTGGAAGGGCTGCACATAAATTTGTCTTCAGTTTTACCAGAAGGGAAGCTCCTAGGAGATCCTCATATTAACGTTTAGGTTCGTTTCTTCAAAGTTGGCAAAACAAAACAAAATAAACCTCAAACCTGTAACAATAATATGATGAGAAACCAACAAATATTCACAAGTAATCATTTGGAATTAGCAGACTGTGTTGCATTATTTGGTTAAAGATCTATATTGTTGTATTGGCTTTCACTAAACCTAATTACTGCATGTGGAAAATAACTTCATTGCCAAATCTGTCAAAATAAGCCCAGTATATAACCATATAAAGTCTATCACTATAGCTATTAAACATGAGCATGAGTAACCATTTTAGCAAAGAAATACTACAGACTAATGATCCATCCTTACTGTAAAATTCAGTAGTGTTACAATATAAATATATTGAAAAACTCGGTTAATATGAATTTCCTTTTTGTATATGCAAAATGACATATCATAATAAATGGATCAATATTGATATGTATTGACGGATATTGATGTATATTGCAAATAATATCTATGATTAAAATAATATATAAATCTATAACTAACAAATATTGATATATATAACTAATATAACTATCATTCTTATATCATTGTATTATAAATCACTATTATAGTTACTATTAACTAAACTCCATGCTTTTTTCTTAGTTTTTTTCCTCATGTCTTTTCATTTTTCCAGTTTCTTATCTAGAATATAACATTACATTTATTTATCATGTCTCCCTGGACTTCTTTGAGCTGTGTAAGTTCTCAAATTTGCTTGTTTTTGGTGATATTGACAGTTTTGAGAAATATTGGTCAGGTATTTTGTAGAATATTTTTCAAGCAGTTTTTGATTGATTATTTTAAAAATAGACAAGGGCTATGGGTTTGATGTGGAAGTCTAAAGATGTAAAGTGCTGTCTTCAATGCAATATATCAATAATATATGTAATTGACTGGACTTATCACTGATGATACCAACATTGATGATACTCATACCTGATTAAGGTAGTGTTTACAAGGTTCTTCAATGTATACTTATTTTTCTTTATCTCCCATTTCCATGCTGTATTCTTTGGGGAAAAATCATATTGATTTCCAATATATCCAGTGTTCCCAACACAAAGAAATGATAAATGTCTGAGATGATGGATATGTTAATTAACCTGATTTTATCACTATATGTTATATGTATCAAAAAGTACTATGTACCCTAGAAATATGTATAATTACATGTAAATTTAAAATAAAATAATGAAATAAGACTATTCCATATCTAGTGGATGGGAGTTGTATTCCACCTCCTTGAGGGGCTGTCTCTACATGAAGTGTTTGGAATTTATAAGAAAAAAATTATTTTCTTTTCCAAGGATTGACTTATTGAATCACTTATGTAATTATAAATTATGGATAGTTATTTTATATCTTGGAATATAATCCATTATTTATTTATCAAATTGTTCCACTTTAGGCCATTAGGAGCTCTTTTACTGGTTCTTGTGTCCCTTATATATATTCCAGTTGATATGGTTTGGCTGTGTTCCCACCCAAATCTCATCCGGAATTATAATCCCCACAATTTCCCATGTATTGAGGGAAGGACCTGGTGGGTAGTGATTGGATCATAAGGGCAGTTCCCCTCATGCTGTTCTTGTGATAGTGAGTGCATTCTCATGAGATCTGATGGTTTTATGAGTGTTTGACAGTTCCTCCTTCACACTCCCTTTACTGCCACCTTGTGAAGAAGGTACTTTTTTCTCCTTTGTCTTCCACCATGACTGTAAGTTTCCTGAGGCCTCCCCAGACATGCAGAAATGTGAGTCAATTAAACCACCCTTCTTTATAAATTACTCAGTTTCAAGTATTCTTTATAGTAGTATGAAAACAACTAATACACCAATTGTTCTGATTTTTGAGAATTTCCTTACTTTCTGGTCTTAGAAGATGCACTCAGCCTTATCTTGTATATTCCCTGACTCAGACATAAAATTAGCCATTTCTCCAAGAGGTCCTGCTTGCTTTATTGGAAAATGGTGCCTGATAAGGTGCCCTTTATATGTGTGACCTGCCTCTTCTCTCACGCTGCCTGTAAGAGTTTTTATCTCTCATTGACGTTGGGTAATGTGATAACTACATGTCTTGAGAAGGGTTGTCTTGTGTAGCATTTCTCAGGAGATTCCTGAATGTGCTGAATTTGCATGTTGACCATCCTAGTGAGGGTGGAAAAATTTATGTGGACAATATCCTCAATAATGTTTGTCAAGTTGCTTGTTCTCTGTCCATCTCTTTTAGGAATGCCAGTTAATCATAGTTTTTGTCTCTTAGAATAATCTTATATCTCTGAGAGCTTTTGTTCATTTTTAAAATTCTTTTTTCTTTATTTTTGTCTGTCCTACATTGATTTGAAAAAGTGGTTTTTGAGCTCTGTGATTCTTCTTCATCTTGGTCTAATCAGTTATTAATGGTTCCAATTGCACTTTGAAATTCCTGTAGTGAATTTTTCTAGAAGTTTAGTTTGGTTCTTTCTGAAAATGGCTGTCATCTTTCAACTTTTGTATTACTTTACTGTGTTCCTTGGATTAGATTTCAACCTTTTCTTGTATCTCAAAAAGCTTCCTTACCATTCTAATTTTGAATTCCATCTGTCATTTCAGCCATTTCAGTATGATTAGGAACCACTGCTGGGGAGCTAGAGTGGTTGCCTGGAGATTAGAAGACACTCTGGTTTTTAGAGCTGCCAGTGTTCTCGCACTGGTTCTTTATCATCTGTGTAGGTTTATGTTCCTTTAATCTTTGAAGTTGCTGTCTTGGATGGGACATTTTGCTTTTATATTCTTTGATGCCCTTGAAGATTTGAATATGGTATTAGTTGGGTTTAGTCAATTGGCTTTGTTTCTGAATGCTATTATGGGCTGGAGATCAGCTCAGCACTCCTGGCCTGCATACTCTAACCCTGGGGGGCTGGAACCTGGCCTGCCTGTTTATTCTCTGGCCACTTGAAGTTAGGCATTTGCTGCACTGTTTCCAGTTTTTCCCACTGGCAACAACACTCCAACAGGGGCTGCCAGCAGAAGCACTCTGAGGAGGTGGCAGAGGTGGCAGTGGGTTCACATACATATGCATGCTAGCAAGGCGGGGAGAGGAGGTTGTTGCAGGTGAGTGCACACTGGCATGGGAAGCTGTGGGCAGGTTTGTGCTGGTGGGGGAAGACTACAAGTGGGTATGCACTTCCATGGGTCTATAAAAGTAATCCCATGGGTAGGCAGGCTCTGCCAGTGAAAGACCTATGGCAGTGGCTACAGGCAAGCTGAGATTGTGCTGTAAACAGGTGCAGCCAGGCAGGGACCTTGGGAGAAACTGTCAGTCATGCGGGTGCTCAGATCAGACTGGCCTCATCCCACGGCCAAGATAGCCCTGTTCTGTCCAGGTCTAGCAGCTAACAAAGACTAAAACTACTTAGAGGCATATGGTGAGACCTGGGGGATAGGTGCTCATGGCCATACAGTGCTGCAGCCATTTCTGTGCCAAACCTTCTTGGCTCTGCTCTGTCTGGAGCTCTCTTTGATAGCTCCACAAGAAGTTCTCCCTGCTATATCAGAAGTCCATGGAGGGCATGGGATCTCCCACTGTGAGGATCCCAGAGGTTCATGGTGAGAGTGGGCCACTTCACACCTATAAAATGTACCCTTTCCCTAGGAGCTGTTTGGGGCCAGGAACAAGTCCTGGTGCTTAGCAACCCCATGAAGGGTTTGATCTTCCTCCCCTTTCAGCCCCAGGGTTTGTGTCCTTCCTCTGTCCACTCTCAATGCCTTCTTTCCAAAGAACTGTTCAGAGTATTCTAGTCTACTTGATGGTCCAGTCTCTCTTGGTATGAGAAGCTCTTCCTGATTGCATCTAGTTAGCCATCTTGGCCCTGCTTTCTCATCATTGTTTTGTAGTTTTCCTTGTAGAGGATATTTTACCTCTTTGGTTAAATTTATTCTTACATATTTTAAAATATATTTTAGCTATTTCAGTGAGATTGCCTTCTTGATGTCCTTCTTAGCTAGTTCATTATTAGTATATAGAAACAGTATACTTCATCTGCAAAATGGAACAGTTGACTTCCTCTTTTCCAATTGTAATGCCTTTTATTTCTCTCTCTCTCTCTCTCTTTCTCTTTTTTCGAGACATGATCTCACTCTGTTACCAAGGCTGGAATGCAGTGGCACAATCTCAGCTCACTGAGATCTCTGCCTCCTGGGCTCAAGTGATCCTCCCACCTCAGCCTCCCTACTAGCTGAGACCACAGGTGTGTACCACCACACCCACCTAATTTTTCTATTTTTTGTAAAGACAGGTTTTTGTCATGCTACCCAGGCTTGTCTGGAACTCCTGAGCTGAAGTGATCCACCCACCTCAACCTTCCAAAATGTTGGGATTACACGCATGTGCCACCACACCAGGCCTTTCTCTTTCTCTTGTCTGATTGCTCTACCTAGAAATTCTAGAACTATGTTGAATAGGAGTAGTATAAGTGAGTCTCCTTCTCTTTTTCTAATTCATAGAGGAAAGGCTTTCAGCTTTTCCCTATTCAGTTTGATGTTTGCTATGGGTATGTTCTATGTGGCTTTTATTAAATTGAGATATGTTCCTTTAATCTAGTTTGTTGAGAGTTTTTATCATTAAACAAATGTTGAATTCTATCAAATGATTTTTTTCTGCATCTATTGAGATAGCCGTATGGTTTTTCTCCTTCATTTTGTTGATTTTATACATCATGTTGATTGATTTACATATGTTGAACTACCTTGCATCCCTGGAATAAATCCCTCCTGATCATGGTACACTACCTTTCTCATGTGCTCTTGTATTCAGTTTGCTAGTGTTTTGTGGAGAATTTTTACTTCTGTGTTCTTAGGGATATTAACCTGTTGGCTTGGTTTTTGTTTTTTTCAAATTGCATCTTTGACTTATTTTGGTATCAGGATAATGTTTGTCTCATAGAATAAATTAGGAAGAATTCTCTCTTCTTCAATTTTTTGGAATAGTTGGAAATTTGGTGTTAGTTTTTGAAGTTTGGTAGAATTTGGCAATAAAGCCATCCAGTCCCGTACTTTTCTCTGGTAAGATATTTTTTAAAATTCATACTTCAATATAATTACTTGCTATTGATCTGTTTAGGTTTTTTGATTTCTTCATGATTCAATATTGGCAGATTGAATATGTTCATAAATTCAGCCACTTTGTGTTTTCCAGTTTGTTACTGTATAGTTGTTTTTATGTTGTCTGATTACATTTTGTATTTCTGTGTTATTAGTTGTAATGTCTCTATTTTTCATTTTTTAAATTTCAGACTTACATATTTTTTTCTTGGATAGTCTAGCTAGAAGTTTATTGATTTTGTTTATCTTTTCAAAATGTCAACTTTTTTGTTTAAGTATTTGTATTTTTTTAGTCTCTATTTTATTTAGTTTGGTTCTGAATGTTATTATTTATGTCCTTCTACTAATTTTGTCTTGAGTTTGTTCTCCTTTTGGAGTTTATTAGGTTGCATCATTAGATTTTTTTTTTAATCTTTCTACTTTTTTGATGTTGGCATTTATTGCTATAAACTTTCCTGTTAGCACTGCTTTGGCTGTATCACATAGGTTTGGGTATGTTGTATTTCGATTTTCATTAGTTTCAAGAAAAATGTTTACTTCCTTTTTAACGTCTTCTTTAACTTAGTAGTTATTCAGGATAATTGTTGTTTAATTTCCATATATTTGTACATTTTCCCAAGTTCCTCTTGTTATTGATTTCTAGTTTTATTCCATTGTGTCTGAGAAATACTTGATATGATTTAATTTTTAAAAATCCTTTGAAAATGTTCCATGTGCTGATGAGAAGAATGTGTATTCTGCAGCTGCTGGGTGACATGTATACACCTCAGTTAGGTCCACTTAGTCTCATGTTCAGTTAAATTTTTGCCTAGATAATGAATCTAATGCAGAAAGTGGGGTACTGAAGTCCTCAAATATTATTGTATTGAAGTCTGTATCTCTCTTTAGATTTAATAATATTTCCTTTATTTATTTGGGTGCTCCAGCATTAAGTACATATATGTTTAGAATTATTACACCCTCTTGCTGAATTGACTCCTTTATCAGTATATAATATCCTTCCTTGTCTCTTTGTACTGTTTTTGACTTAAAGTGTGTTTTATCTGATATAAATACAGCCCTTTCTCCTCATTTTGTTTCCATTTTCATGTAATATCTTTTTTCCTTCTTTTATTTTCAAGCTATACATGTCCTTACAGTTAAAATGAGTTTTTGCAGGCAGCATATAATTGCATCATTTTAAAAATTCCATCAACTAGACTATATCTTTTGTGTGGAAAATTTAAATCATTTACATCCAAGATCACTATTGATATGTGAGTCCTTAGTCCTGTTATTTTATTAATAAATTTCTAGTTGTTTTCTATATCCTTTGTTCCTATCTGTCCCTCACTCTTGATCATTGCGGTTTGGTAATATTTTTGTAATGGTAACATTTGAGTCCTTTTTCTTCCTTATTTGTGTTTGTTCTACCAGTGAGTTTTTATATTTTAATGGATTTTTGTAGTGGTAGATATTATTTCTTCATTTCCAGAGTAAAACTCTTTTAAACATTTCTTGTAGGGCCAGTCTACTAGTGATGAATTACCTCAGATTTTGCGTGTGTAGGAAATACTTTATTTCTCCTTCATTTATGAAGGATAACCTTCCTAGATGTAGTTTTGGCTGGCAGAGTTTTTAATCAGCCTTTGAATATATCATCCCATTTTATCCTACCTGTGAGGTTTCTTCTCAGAAGTCTGCTTTTAGTCTGATGGGATTTCCTTGTAATTGACTAGATGTTTCTCTTTTGCAGTTTTTAGAATTTTCTTCTTACATAGATGGTAATATCAAGGCTCAGGAAAGTTGTGTTGAGTGTGAGAAGTTTCATCTTCACATGCCTGACATCACACCACTGCCAACGGACTCTGAAAACAGTCCAAGTGGGTTTATATACCTTGAGCAGAACTTGGATCACTGATCTTAAGCAATAAAGAATATTCTTTTCTCAAAAGAATGAGGACACAATGCAGGTTGCTCTGAACACCTCATTCTTTTTTTTTTTTCCCAATGGCCTACAGTGTTGTTTTTGCCATTTTTTAAAAAAATTTATTATACTTTAAGTTCTGGCATGCATGTGCACAACATGCAGGTTTGTTACATAGGAATACATGTTCCGTGGTGGTTTGCTGTATCCATCAATCTGTCATCTAGGTTTTAAGCCCCACATGCATTAGGTATTTATTCTAATGCTCTCCCTCCCTCTTCCTCCAACCGCCTGACAGGCCCCAGTGTATGATAGTCCCTTTCCTATGTCCATGTGTTCTCATTGTTCAACTCCCACTTATGAGTGAGAACATGTGGTGTTTGGTTTTCTGTACATGTGAACACCTCATTCTTATCTCAGGATATTGTATTAGTCCATTCTATGGTTTTTCTAAGAAGTGCAAGCAGGAAAGGGAAGATCTGGGTTGGCCAAAGTCATCCAGCGGCCTCCTTTCCTATGTATACTATTTTTTTTTTCTTGAATGTCCATACTGAATAGGAATGGAGAGATGACATATTGCCTTTTTCCTGATTTTAGAGGAAAAGTGTTCAGTGTCTGATTAAGTGTGATGTTGCCAGTAGGTTTTTTCTTATAAACCTTTAGAAATTTTTTTCGATGCTTGGCTTTTTTGAATTTTTTTTCATGAATAGCTGTTGAACTTTATAAAATACTTTTCTGCATATTTAAATGTGATCTTTTCTATGTTAATATGAAACATTATAATAATTGATTTACAAATGTTGAACCAGACTTCTTTACATTCCTGAATCCCGATACATTGTATTTTTATATTATGCTCTACTAAATCTGCTGATATGCTATAAAGAATTTTTGTGTCTATGTTCATGAGAAATATTGGTCTGTAGTTTTGGTAATTTCTTAGATAAATACAGTGATAGGGTAACACTGTTCTTTCAAATAAAAAGTGTTCTTTCTTCCACTATTTTCTGAAACATGTTGCATAAGAATGATATAATTTCTTCCATATGTATTTTGTATAGCTCACTGGTAAAACCACCTGGGCCCTTTAGCTTAGATTCTCTGATAAGTTCAAAGAAAAACATTGATTTTTAATTTTTTCCAGGCTGTGTATTTTGCAAGCAAAGAACAATGACTTCCAGTCCTTTTATAGGTCAAAGACGAATCCATAAGCCTGTTTTTCTCTTTTGACCATTTAAAGAGTATTTGTTAATTTTCATATTCACATATTCTTAGTCCATTCTTATAGTATTTTTTATATTCTTAGCAGATATGCTTATGGAGTTTTTATGGTATACAAAAATTTAACTTGAAGTAGTCAAAATTGTACCTTGAAGTAGCTATCCATATCTATAATACTAGTTGTAAATATATTCCATTTTATATTTAAATATTTACGATAATTATATTATGTGTAATTTACATATAAGAAAATTCCCTCTGTATAGGTGTATAGTTATATAAATTTGGATAATTATATACAGCGGCCTCCTTTCTCTGGTTCCATGACCTAGCTAGCTGATTCCTTTCTCTGGTTCCATGACCTAGCTAGCTACTTACAGGCTTTTTGTCACTAGAATTTTATCTCTTCTATAAAGTCAAATAAATGGATCATTCAGACAAGTAGTCATTTGTGTTTGATTTCTTTCATTTAGCCTAATGTTCTTGAGATTTATTCTTCTTTTCTCTCAGCATCCTTACCAGATCCATCAACAAATCTTATTGGCTCTACCCCCTAAAACTATTTATTATCTGTCTACCTCTTTTGTAATTCACTTCCAGCAGCCTCTTCTTCCTGGAAAACTGAAGCTTCCTAACTGATATACGTGTGTCAGATTTGATTCTGTTCAGTCATACATCTATTATTTATCTCTCCTGCAGCCTAGGCTTCAATCCTCCATGCAACAGCCAAATTATTTCTTTTTGGAGGTAAATAAGATTATGCTGATCTCCCTGCTTAAAACCCTTCAGTCAGTTTCTAGATTACTTGGAATAAGATTGAAATAACTGGTCATATAGTTTCTACTGACTTCTCCAAACATGTGTCATACCATGTGGCCTTAGATTCCAGCTATGTTGTCAATCCACACGTTTGTCTCTCTAACATCAAGCTCTTTTGTTATTCCCTCTGCCAATATTTCTCTTCCCTCTACCATTTGAATGTCTGGCTTACAGTTGTTCTTCTGCAGATAGTCTGTTTCTGGTTACCCTGATTAAAACAGCACTAGCCAGCCCTTTTATATTTTACCACTGTATCTTGATAATTCTTTTTAAGTACTTATTTGCAATCTATAAGTAATTTGTTCACTTATTGGCATATATTTTCATTTTAGCATCTCTAAATAGAATGTAAATTCTATATGAGCATGTTGGATCCTCACTTGCTTGTAGACTGGTTCATAATAGACACTCCTGACAGCTAAAATATAACCTAGTATTGATTCCCTCAAATATCCTACTCCGATATTGAAAACGGCTAACCGGTGTAGCTAAGAGAGAATTAGACCACATTTTGGACAAAATTACATTGTCTGACCACAGTGGAATTAAATTAGAAATCAAGACCAGAAAGATCCCTGGAATATTTTTCATATTTAGAAACAAAATAACACACTTCTAAATAATGCATAGATCAAAGATATAATCAAAAGGGGAAGTAGAAGGCAGCTTAAATTGAAGGTAAATGAAAGCAAAACATATCAAAAGCAGTAATAGAAAGAGGCAATTTATAGTACTGAAAGCTTAAATTAGAATACAAGAAAGATACCAAACCCTATGTATAATATTCAATATTAACCTTAAGAAACTTGAAAAAGAAATTAAACCAAAAATAAGAAGTAGAAATAAACTAAATAGAGCAGAAATCAATTATATGTACAAGAGGAAAACAATGGAGAAAATGAATAAAACCAAAGAGAGTTATTTCAGAAGATCATTACAATTTATAGTATCCTAGTCAAATGAATCAGGAAAAAATAGACAAACGACTCAAATTATCCATGGCAAGAATAAGAGAATTGGCATCACTATAGATTCTACAAATAGTAAAAAGTTAAAAACAGACCATTGTGAACAATTTTATATCAATAAATATGAAAATGTGAATTAAATGAGCAAATTTCTTAATAGAAACAACCATTAAAGCACTTTCAATAAGAAATAGATATTCGGAATAGTTAATATCCATTCTGTAATTTAATTTGTACTTTAACATGCTCAATAAAACACCCAATATTTGACAGTTTTACAAGCAAATTCAATCAGTCATTAAAAGAAAAATAATACCAATTCTAATTAAATTCTTCTGGAAATTTGAAGAGGAGGAAATACTTCTAGCCATATTCTGGTGCTAAAAGCAAGAAGTCATATTACAAGAAAAGAAAACTACAGACCAATATCCAAAGTGAACATAGATGTAAAAATTCTAGGCCGGGTGCAGTGGCTCACGCCTGTAATCTGAGCACTTTGGGAGGCCGAGGCAGGCGGATCACAAGGTCAGGAGTTCAAGATAAGCCTGGCCAACATAGTGAAACCCTGTCTCTACTAAAAATACAAAAAAAATTGCCCGGGTGTGGTGGTGGGTGCCTGTAGTCTCAGCTACGTAGGAGGCTGAGGCAGGAGAACCACTTGAACGCAGAAGGCGGAGGTTGCAGTGAACTGAGATCACACCACTGCACTCTAGCCTAGGTGACACAGCAAGACTCTGAAAAAAAAAAATTCTAAACTAAAGGCTAGCAAATCAAATTCAGTAATAATATAAAGGATAATACATTGTGATCAAGTGGAGAAAACTTGGTATAATATTCAAAAAACTAATCAATAATTCCACATATTAACAAATTATTATACAAACAAAACAAATGACAATCTCAAAAAAGAAGAAAAAGCATGTTACGAAATGTAATATAAGCTCCTATTAAAACTCTCAGGAAATTAGAGAAAGAATAGGAATCCCTCATTCTGGTAAAGTGCAGTCATGAACAATGATTGTGAATGACTGAATGCTCTTATCGTAAGATCAGAAACAGAAAAGTATGTCTGATTTCACTGTTTCTTTTCAAGATTGAACTCAAGGTTTTTAGTCAGTACAATAAGACAGGACAAAGAAACAAAATTTATCCAGATTTTAAGGGAAGGAAGAAATTACCTTTCTGACTACATGTTTACATATCGGTGTGCATGTGTGTGTGTATATATATATGTATATATGCCTATATATACATATATATATACGTGTGTGTGTGTGTATATATCAACATAGCACACATATTGTGATCAATGCTGAAACAATTCTCTAGACAGCATGTGTGTGTGTGTGTGTGTGTGCATGCGTATATATGCATATATATATATATATATATATATATATATATATACAGAAAGAGAGAGAGAGAGAGAGAGAAAATGCAATGACATCTACTAAAAGCTAAATAATAAGGAAGTTTAGCAAGGTTGAAAAACATTAAAAAAGACAATTTGAAAATGAAATATAAAAATGATACTATTAGATAGCACAAATTATTAAATAGGGGTATACCCTACATGCTACTGAAAAACTTAAATCATTGATGTTAGAATTTAACGGAACATTGGGTAAAAGTCTCAATATTGTTAAGATTGTTCTCTCTAAATTGATTTTTATATATTTTATAACATAAAAGGCAAACCAACTAAAATCCCAGCAGAATAAGGACTAAACTGTTAACTATTGGTACAACATGATGAATCTCAAGATAATTAAATGGAGTGTAAGGAGTCAGAGAAAAAAATACATAGTGTATGATTCCATTTACATGAGATTCTAGAATACACAAGCTTATTGATAGTGACAAAAAGAAAATCAGTAATAAACTTGAAATAGGAGTGTGTGAATAAGAATTAGTGAGAGAGAGATTGGGGGAACTTTTAGAGGTTATGGAAACATACTCTCTTATTTGAGATGATGATTTCATGGGTGTACACATATGTCAAAACTTTTTCATGTATACTTTTAAAATATGTTCAGAATAGACTACATTAAATACAGGATGAGTTGTTTTAAAAAAAAATCATTTCAAGTAAATATTCCTCTTTACCATTTTTCTTAAACAATATCTTCCCAAAGATAACCAGGGTTAATTGTTTGAGTCATATTCTTTCATATATTTTAATGAATTTACATATGTATTTTTGTATATGTATATGTTTTACATAGATTACATAGTATTTCATATTACTTCACAACTTTAAGAAGAATTAACTGCTGAAAAATAGAAGTAAATTTCCATAGCCGGAAATACTTCGGAGGTCTTATAAAATTTATCAAGTCAGGCACACTATCTATAAACAAACCCACACTGAGATTATTCTTCCTGAATTTCAGGAGAACAAACATACACAAAAGAGCTAAAACCTTGGGAAGGGTTTTGAGTGAACAGGAAAAAAGATTACTTACTAAGGAATGAAAATCACATGGCTGTCAAGCCGCATTAGTAGAACTGGATGCTCGAAGACAATGAAGCAACAATTTTGAAGCCACGTGGGATAAGTATTTTGAACATAAAAATTATGAATTTATCCAAACAAGTTTCAAGTGTGTCTTCTTGCTTAGCGCCTACCAAGTATCTGGTAACTTTAAAAAGAACATTCTTGGTAGTTGGTTAAAAGAGAAGTCAGTTTGCAGGCAAGGGCAGATGCATCATGAAGCCACTGAAGCTTCATCAAAGACCTTCACTGTGTGTAAGTCTCATGCCCTGCAAATCTGGATCCATGCCTGATTGCAGCAGGTTAAGCAGTAGGAGTCAAATTAGGAAAAAAATAAATTGAGACACCTTTTTCAAGAGGGGAAAAAAGAGGGACAGGATGGTGGCAGCAGAGGGCCACAGAGGCAAGACTTGTTTAGAAGAGAACTGCAGTAAATACGTTGATAGGAAATGTGGTACGAGGGAGTAAGAAGGTGAACATGTATGGAACATGGGAATAATTTATGGGCCAAAGTATCACATAGAAAAAAAGGAGCCAGTTAAAAACAAGACTGTGGAATCTGTCTTGAACAAACATGAATTTTTTCCCCTCCCCTTAGTACTATCACTCTGGAGGAAACATAGGAAAGACTGCAGATGTTCATTTCCTTGAGGGAGAAGAATTGAGGCTGGTCATGCCCTATGGCTTCATTTTACCTTAAGGAATGGGAAGAATGGCATCTGCTACTATAGAGGCATTTTTCTAAAGGCAGATTCCCCTGGTGCATAATTTATTTGTAACATCTTTGGGAATAAACAATTGTGTTGCAGAATCAACAAGGCACACATATTGTGATCAGTGCCAAAACAAACAATTTTCTAGGCAGCCTATTTTAATGTCCATTGATTTTACAGATAAGTAGACTGACATGCTTCTTCACATACCTGTCTTTGAGTTCCTCATCATTACAATCATAGCAAGAGCAGTTGCCTGAGAGTCAAAAGATTCCAGTTCTTCCTGAGGGAATGTGTTCTCTTCCCGGGTCCACAATGGGGCGTAGTTTCTAGGGCAGGAACTTCCCATCGACATGCCCTACCTACCTTCCTGCACCTCTCCTTCCAGGAGACTTAACAGATTTTAATTTTCGTTCATGCAGGGAAAAAAAATCAAAGATCAATCACTCCAGCAGCAGTTTAAAGGAACTCTTTTCATTGGCCACGGGGCTTGGAGGAGGTGGGAATTCCTCCCAGGTTAAAAGTCCCTGTTCCCCACATTCCGGTGGGTTCCCCATCAAGGGTCCCCTTCCACTCAGTGTGGAAGCTGCTTTCCCTCTCTGGAATTTCATATTTGGGTCCCCTTCCACAATCTTCGTGAAAGCTTTCTTTCTCTCATCTTTTTCTCTCTCCTTTTTTTCTTTCTCTGCCTAAATAAATCACTTTCTGCAAAACTCTCTGGGGTGCGATATTTACTTGCCAGCACACTGTGCCAGGCAGGGTCCCCACTCCCATTCTTGGGAAAGCAAGATCCTGGAGCCCACCGAAGAGTGAGCTAAACCTCCTCTGCACCCGGAAACCTGGCAACATTCCCACTGTATTTCCCTAGGCCTCAGCCTTTCCCTTCACATAATCTACATACTGAACTAAGGTCACCTTTGTTTCTAACATGTAATTGTCTTATTTTCTAATTTGTTTATTGTCTAAACAGAGTGCAGAAAGGAAGATATAATTGTAAACTGAAGTAATCAGAACATCTTCAGGAAGATAAAGAATTTAAGCTGAATTTTAAAGAAAGATAATCATTCAGCTCATTATGAGGAATAATATCACAATAGAAATAGAACTGTGACATCTTTCTTAAATAATTAAATGAAACTTCTTATAACAAAGAAGTCATTTTGTACTTTAAATGACCATCTTCTAACTCAAATTCTCATTTATATTACTTCTTTGTAGTCTACTTCTGCATTTTAAGCATATATAATGTTGACTTTCATTAATTATGAATAGTTATCAATGTGTGTGCCTGTTTATTTATACCTTATATAAGAGTGTTAGAAATTGAATTATTCTTCTATACAAATAATAATATACATATAATAATTATTTTTAAATAAATTTTAAATGATGCAAACACAATATGTTGAACTATTTTTAAAGGCATACATGTAAACCCTGGATCACATCACTTTAATGGAAAGGTGTTCAGAAGCATAACAGATATGCTGGCAAAGTTTCCTAGATAAAATTCAACTTATTTATTCCCAGATCCAGTAGAGTTTAGTCAGTGCTAATTTATATATACTCATCATTCCCATCTATGCAGTTTTGCAGTATGTGGCTTTGAGTAAATCTTTCGAGTGATGCCGGTATCATTAGTAGAAAAGTCTTATATCCATCTCAATAAAAGAAAAGTGTGCATGATACAAAACTTTAATATTCCATGATCTAATAAAATTTATTTTATAAATTTTATTCTAGAGTATCAGAAACATTTGTCAGTCAATTAAAGAGTTCTCTGTTTTTACTGAGGGTTTCCTATGAAAATACAAAGTACAAGTAATGGTCAGGGGATACATGACCGAAGATCCTTATCTGTCCACGTTGTTACCATTTGCATCATATATTCTATCATCTGATGCTGGTGGTCAGTTCATGAAATATTCTTATTTTTTAACTCCCAAAGCCTTTCTAATGTGTCTAAATTACTACTGTTCTCAGGTGTTTGGAAATATTTGTTGCTCCCCAAAGTGCTGATAAATGAAAAACATAGTTTAGATCCTTAAATCAGGATTCTCCTTTAGACAATCCGAAAAGGAGTAAGTGCTTCAATGTCTGTTACATCCTCACCTTCCGGTCCCTCCCCATCTGAGAAAGCATAGCAAAAGGAATCCATTAGGGGAAGAAATGGGAGTAAAATTAGGCAGAATGATTTAAACTGATATTATTCCTAGAAACTCAATAAATTATTGTTGTGGTCAAATTAAACATACCCAGTCTGAGCTAAGACCTCATAATTGGACGTTTAAGTATTTTGAATGATGTCCATTTCCCACTTTTATCTGGAGTCCCAGCAGAAGGTCTAATCACTGACGTATCACATGTATGCTCACAAGGCACTCGGGAAAAAGAAGACATGGACTGCATTCTTTGCACCTTGTGAATCTGAGTGTCCCTAGACCTTAAAGGTCTGGAAAAGCCTTATCTGGAACCTACATCTATTAGAACTAAGACATTTCTGTTGCTTCTTAACTAGCCCAGAGCAGAGGAATTCATTGCACTTTCCAAGACTCTCAGCACTGCTCCTCCAGGTAGCCAATGAATAAATAAACCATCCCTCATAAGGCAGCTGGTAATAGAGTTCACTTCATATCAGACAGGAAATCAAAACTGCAATGATAAACCATCTAGAAAGTAATAAAAATGAGAACCAATTTTGAATTGGGTATCCAGGAACTGGGCTGGAGTCTTGAGCAAGGGAGACTCCTCAAAAACTCAATTTGCAAATTGGAGCATCTCTCAAGGCTATAGCTATAGCTGTTTGAAAATCGCCTGCCAAAATAGAACTCGAGAGCCTAGGGTCTCCCTCAAATGAAAAGAACAGACAAGTGGAAAGAAAAGCAGAACAGCAGCCAGGAGGGGACATGATCAACAATCAAATGTCCTACTGGGACCCCTCTCTAAGAGTAGTATGACTGGCGGTGGTTAAGAAAAAACTATGAAGGGAATGCAAGAATCTGGGAAGGGAGATATAAGCACAGATTTCTCCAGTACCGGGACTTTCATTCACACTGAAAAATCCATCCAAATAGGCTTCTAAAGGGCCTTTTCCCTGCTAAAGTGAAAAGAAATGCTCTATAATCTCCAGCACTGCCCTGACTTTTGCATGTCTTACGCCCCAGAGGCATGACTACAATTTGAGTTAGAGGACCTACTTACTATACGCTAGTTACTCTTTTGCCTGTGAGTTTCAGTCTGCATCAAATGACACTTGTGTTTACCATGTCTTAGTAAATCCATTACCCAAAATTAATGTGTGTTCTCTGAGTGTGCATTCCAGTCATTTGGGAAATCTTTATAACATATATGACTGCCATACTGATGACAAGAGTCAGGGGGTTCTCAGCCATGTATATTATTTTTGAGAATATACCCTGGGAATTCTGATGGGATGCCTCTACTCTCACCTCTAGGCAAAGCCCCATGAGAATAACCATGTAATGACTGGAAATGGTCACAAGCCTGCAACTGACTCCTTGCTCCTCTAGTTATCACTAGTTATAAGTTATGTATCTTCGGGAATGTTACTTAACTCTTGAACTTTGAGCTCCTCCAATTATATCCACACTTGGCACTAGTTCATCATGTTAGTTGATCAGATCAGCATGTTAAGTAACTGCACCGGTTTTAGTGTGGAAAATAGTAGGTCTTGGGAAGCCAGATAAAGACAAGAGGTCCCTGGTTACTTGGAAGAAATTTGAACACACAAAGGAGAGAGGAGATAGCATCAAAGCAGAATTTGCTACTTTGTAATTTGGCCTAGAATTAGCCCTTAGAAAAACTAGTAGCTTAGACCACTTAATGGCAGTATCATGCTCTCAACCTGTTTCCTAAATATAATATACTTTGAGCTTGTCTAAATAAATGAATTTTGTGACGAGTTCACAGGATAAGATGATTCAGAAAATTGGTTAAGATTGCCCTTCTCTTTGCTACATTTCCTGTTTTCCTTAGAATTCATGTATTTTTGGCAGAGAGTCTTGTCTTGTTATAAATCATCTTGGGCAGTTGTTGCATGATACCGTATTAAGTTGCTAAAAAGAGAATCCTGAGTTAGTGAATGACTAAGCAGTGTTTTCATCCTGAATAATGATAGACCTAGTAGACAATTGTAACTGGATTTACCATTTCTTTCCTGACAACAGCGTAGGGCTAAGGGGTTGGCAGTCCTTTAAATAGACAGATGCATAAACCATAAATGCTTTAGTCTTGCTTATTTTCTTTCCAGTGCTAATCTCTAAACAATGGTACCATCTTTGGTCAGCTAATCGTTTTTATAGAAAACCTTAGCAGTAGAATTTTTTAGCATTGAATTTTGTCTACTTTCTTTTTTACCTTTTTCTTTTCCAAAATATAAAGATTTTTGGTATGAACAATAATGGATATATCTAACTTGCTGTTTTGAAACTTTGCTCTATTTAAGATGAGTAGCTTTCTCAAAAGAGAACCACACTATGTCTCAGTTTGAAATATAATATTATCATTGACAAGAAAGAGACTTCAAAATGAGTTCATATCACATAGCAAAATGAATTTTAAGACAATAGAAAATCTCTTTGCTTCTCTCACGTAAAATAAGTGCTTCTATCTATTGATCTGAGAACTAAAGTGCCCGTTGCCATCCTACCAAAGGACCAAGAAAATACATTTCCAGTAAGTCTAAAAGCTTAATAAAAATGTGTGATTATTACAGTGTAAAATTACTTCACAGTGTATTACGACTTGGTCTATGTGAATCTTACCTGCTTATAAACTTATATTTGCTAATTAAACTAAATATATAAATTAAACATATGTTTTCCACAATACTCTTGTCTGTTTCTCTTAACTGCTTAAATTGTTTTAAGAATATTTCATCTAGTTCTGCATGTTTCAGGAAGACAAATGGAATTTTACTACATAGACAAATCAAATTAGTGACTTTCAGATTGTTGTGGGCTGTGTGGAATTTGAAATAGGAAGTTAAAAATCTATAATTATTTACGTTTCTTCTCAACATATATTTTATTAGTTTCCAAAAGTGGCAGCATGGTACTTCAAATACCTCTTTGAACCACAGTAAAATATTCTGTAATACACTCTTCACTAAGGTTGATGGCCTCACTTGTGGCAGCATTTTATGTCTTATTGATACTAATTGAAAATAATGTTTTATTAATAATAATATGGTTTGTTTAGTGCTTATTCCTGACACCTAATCACTTTTTTCTACTATCTATATAAAATTTCCAAGTTGGAAAATAAAAAAAGACTTAAATCTCTTACGTAATTTGGTTTTGTTGAGTTTCAGATAATAGGGTTAATTTTGAATGTTGGAGAGCTTGTTTTCTTTGAATAAAAATTCAAATCAACTGAATTATTTTTTTCTCAAAAGTTTAAACACAAAACATGGCAAAACAAACTAATAAATACAATCTCTCCACATATGGATTCTTAAGTAGTAAGATTTTGACCTGGCTTCAAATGTCAGGTCTGACAGTAACTGAAGTGTGTTAACTTAGAAAAGTAATTTAATCCTCCTCTGTAAAATAGATGTAATAATTTTATCTACATTTAGGATCAGTGTGAATATTAATTGTGAAATCAAATATGTGACAGAAACTATGGTTTTGTCAAACTCATTCCCCTTTCCTCTGCGTTAGAGACAGACCCACATAAATATGATCTTTGACAAGCAATAAAGGCAATACAATGGCAAAAAATAGTCTTTTCAACAAATGATGCTAGAACAATCAAACATCCACATACAAAAATGAATGTAGACACAGACCTTACAAATACAAATACAAAAATATTTGCAAAAGACACATCTGAAAAAGGACTACTATCCAAAACATGTAAAATACTCTTAAAACTCAACAATAACAAAATAAACAACTCAATTAAAAAAGGGCAAAAGACATCTCACCAAACAAGATATGCAGATGGTAAGTAAGGATAAAAAGACTTAAACCTCATTATCCCTAACGGATTGCAAATTAAACAACAAAAAGATATACTCTATACTTATTAAAATAGCTAAAATTCAAAATGCTGACAACATCTTTTCTCTGCACATGCAGGATTCTTTTCCCAGCCACCTCTGCAGTATTGGAATCAGCCATATGTAAGGGCAGATGATTATGCCTCTCCCAGTATAGGACTTTAACATTCTCTTGAATGATTCACTAATATCATTCTTTATCCATCTACTGAATGAAAAAGGACTTTTAGGATCTAGATGATGGAAATCTCTCAGGTGGAATTTGTCTGGGTTCCTGAATGACCTTGTGGGAAACTGTATGCTGAATAGGAACATCCACATTAGAATTTGTTTAAAGAAGATATAAACTTTTATTTGAAAGCCAATTAACTTTGGAGATTTGCTTAGCACTGCTAATAACTGCTAGCATTGCTTACTTACAGAGAATATAAGCTCCCAATTAGACTGTGTTCTCCATGAAAGCAGTGATTTCTTCCATCCATTGTTTTCACCAGCCTATAAATAAGCACAGTGCCTACTACGTAGTATTTAAAATATGAATAAAAATATAAACAATTGAAAAAATATAAAGTGGCCTGGATATATGCATTATGAATTATACCTACTTTAGTTATGTTATTTTATTATGTAGACAATGTTCATAATTGAAGAATTTATTTTCCTTCAGTGTTCACCATTTTTCTTATTTAAGCCCTTATTCTTCTTGAAGATAATTACAGCTTCTCTCTTGCAGATCTTCTGGTCTCTGGCTTCCACACATGGAGAATTCAATTCTAGTTTTTTGTGAAACATGGCTATTCTGTAAAGGTGTGATTATATTCTAAGATATTAATTTTAATGAGTTAAATTTTCAAATGAATTATCGTTCACCCAGTTAGCATTTATAAAATTCTTAGAACCACCACTGGCACATAAGAAGTGTGATATGATTTTGCTCTGTGTCTCCACCCAAATCTCATTTCAATTGCAATTGCCACGTGTGAGGGGAGGTGCCTGGTGGGAGGCATGGGAGCAAGCTTCCCCCTCGCTGTTGGGAGCAGGCTTCTCCCTTGCTGTTCTCATGATAGTGAATGAGTTTTCATGAGATCTAGTTGTTTGAAAGTGTGTTTAACTTCCCCCTTCATTCCCTCTCTCTCATGCTCCACCATGGTAAGCCATGCTTGCTTATTATTTGCCTTCCTCCATGATTGTAAGTTTCCTGAGGCTTACCATTCATGCTTTTTGTAAAGCTTGTAGAACTGTGAATCAACTAAACCTCTTTTCTTTATAAATTACCAACTTTCAGGTAGTTCTTTATAGCAGTGTGAAAAGTGAAAAAAGACTATTACAGAACATTGGTACTGTGAGAGTGAGACACTGCTATGAAGATACTTGAAAATGTAGAAGTAACTTTGGAACTGTGTAAGAGGCAGAGGTTGGAACAGTTGGGTGACTTAGAAGAAGAAAGGAACATATGGGAAAGTTTAGAACTTCCTAGAGAATTCTTGAATGGTTTTGACCAAAATGGCTATAGTGACATGGCCAATGAGATGCTGACCAGGATGGTCTCAGATGGAGATGAGGAACTTATTGGGAACTGAAGTAAAGGTCACTCTTGCTATGCTTTAGCAGAGACTGGTAGTATTTTGACCCTGCCCTTGAGATCTGTGTAACTTTGAACTTGAAAGAGATGATTTAGGGTGTATGGCAGAAAAAATTTCTAAGCAACAAAGCGTTCAAGAGGTGACCTGGATGATTCTGAAAGTATTCAGTTTTATGCATTCACAAAGAGATGGTTTGAAACCGGAACTTATATTAAAAAGGGAAGCAGATCATAACAGTTTGGAAATGTGCAGCATGACAACATGGCAGAAAAGAAAAACTCATTTTTCTGGGGAGAAGTTCAGGCTCACTGCAGAAATTTGCATAAGCAAAGAGGAGCCAAATGTTAATCTCCAAGACAATGGGGAAAATGTCTCCAGGGCACATCAGAGACTTTAACCTCCCTTGCATCACAAACTCAAAGGCCTAGGAAGAAAAAATGATTTTACAGGCCATGCCCAGGGCCTTGCTGCTCTGTGTAACCTTGGGACACAGCACCCTGAGTCCTAGCCAGTCTAGCTATAACCCTGGCTAAAAGGGGTCAAGGTACAGCTTGGCCATGGCTTCAGAGGGTGCAAGGACCAAGCCTTGGCAGCTTCCATGTGATGTTGGGACTGTGGGTGTGCGGAAGGCAGGAACTGAGGTTTGGGAACCTTTGCATAGATTTCAGAGGATGTATTAAAACACCTAGATGTACAGGCAGAATTCTGCTAGGGGGACGGAGCCCTCATGGAGAACCTCTACTAGGGCAGTGCAGAGAGGAAATGTGGAGTTGGAGCCCCCACCCAGAATCCTCACTAGGGCACTGCCTAGGGGAGCTGTGAGAAGATGGCCACAGTTGTCCAGACCCCAGAATGGTAGATTTACTGACAGGTTACACTCTGTGTCTGGAAAAGCCTCAGGCACTCAAAGCCAGCCTACAAAAGCAGCTGTGGAGGCAGTACCCTGCAGAACCACAGGGGTGGAGTTGCTCATGTCCTTGGGAGCTCATGCCTTGCATCAGCATGCCCTGAATGTGAGACATGGAGTCAAAGAAGATTATCGTAGAGCTTTAAGATTTAATGATGGCCCAGCTGGGCTTTGGACTTGCGTGGGGCCTGTAGCCCCTTTGTCTTGGCCAGTTTCTTTTATTGGGAATGAGAGCATTTACTCAATGCCTGTATCCCATTGTATCTTAAAAATACCTAATTTGTTTTTTATTTTACAGGCTCAGAGGCAGAAGGGACTTGACTTTTCTCAGATGAGACTTTGGACTTGGACTTTTGGATTAATGCTAGAATGAGTTAAGACTTTTGGGGACTGTTGAGAAGGCATGACTGTGTTTTGTAATGTGAGAAGGACATGAGATTTGGGAGGGGCTGGGGTAGAAGAGATAGTTTGTCTCTGCCTTATCATCAAAATCTCCTCTCAAATTGTAATCCCAAGTGTATTGGGAGGGCCCTGGTGGGAGGTGATTGAATCATAGGGGTGGACTTCCTCCTTGCTGTTCTCTTGATAATAAGTGAATTCTCACAAGACCTTGTTGAAAGCATATGGCACTTCTGCCTTAACTTTCTCTCTCTCTTGTTCTGCCATGGTAAGACATGCCTGCTTCCCCTTTGCCTTCTGCCATAAATTAAGTTTCCTGAAGACTCACAGCACATAATTGTAAGTTTCCTGAGGCCTCACGGACTTCCTGTTAAGTCTGCATAACTGTGAATCAATTGATCTTCTTTTCTTCATAAATTACCCAATCTCAGGTAGTTCTTTACAGCAGTGTGAAAATGGACTAATACAAAGTGCTATATAGAAGTCTACCAAATGTCATCCACGTATTTATGTTTTGCCTTCTCCTTCAATTCTGAAACAAATCATATTTTCATATATTTTTCCTTTCTATATGAAACAGTTTTAACTTACACTTGATGTTATTTGTGTGTCCTGTTAAAGTTATGCTTAACTTTTGGCACTAAAGTACTTCAGTTTCTGTTTAAGCCTTATCATGAACATAAAAATTGCTCTCTTTCAAATTGCAATACCATATCACTCACGAGGTTTATATTTAAGGATATAGTAGAGCCTTCACAAACTGGCTTGTAAGAGGTGATTTTCAGTATTTCTTATCAACTCAGTGCACAGTGACATCATGTTTGTAGCATACAACTAACCACAGTAGAAGTATTATACCATTCAAAACGGTAGATTCCACAAATCATAGCTTTCTCGGATTCTCCCTCTTGTGATGGTGCTCTCTTTTGTGCCCTGTCTGTCTCACTCTCTCTCTCATATTTGCTTTTCTGGAGAACCAACTGTTAAATATTTACAAACACATCCCTGTTAGACACAGTTTTCAAATCATTAAAAAGGGTTACTGTATGAGAAAATGAAGATAAGATAGATAACAGGATACTCTTTGTTATATAATAATGTAATACCAAAGAAAATACAGTAGTTTCAGGGTCTTATCTTCCTCCAGAAAATTACATGCTACCTAACCAGTTTGAGTAACAAAGTACTTGTTAAATAAATGATACAATTTGAAAACAATAGATACTTTAGCTAGACTAATAATTTCTAACATTTACTGAGCATTTACTGGATACCAGACACTATTTCAATTAATTGACCATATTCTCAGGTAAAGTAGCATGAATTAAATATTAATGTCTTCGTTCTACATACGTAAAAATTGAGTAACAAATTTTTAGTTTGTTATTATGGACCAAATTTTTAATTAAAATTACTGAATAAATACCTCGTTTATAATTCAATACACTTCAAGTGGAAGAACTCAGATATCTGACTTTCCTTGAAAAATCGGAATATCTGGCTATATATAGCCCACTTTCTAGTATGGCATATCCACCCAAAGCTTAGATAATTTACAGGATACATTCCTGTTTTGATGTATCAGCTCTTTAGTTTACCACTTTCCTCCACCCCTGACTATAGTTTTATACCTGGTTAATTTATCTCACTTTTGTAAATTTTCTGGCCTCCATAAATAGTTGAGGTTGTGATTGCTGAAGCAATACTTAAACCCAATTCAAAGTATGTGCTCTCAACCAATATAATATAATGTAGAAAAAGAAAGGTATTTTATCTTTAATGTCTTTTTTTATAAAATATAAAGTTACTACTACATATGATTGTAATATGATATATATGATATTACATATGATTATACATATACATATGATATAGCTATATGATAACACATATTTTATGTGTGTATATATGTACATATTTGGCTTTGTATATGTGTGTTAATCTATAATGGTTCACACATAATTTTATAACTAACACATACGGACTAAAAAGTCCATAATTTTATAAGTAACACAAAATGTGCCCAATTATGCTCTGAAATAGACTCAGAAGGCATTGATTTGATCAAATATATTTCTATCCTGGCACCTGCCTCCTAATGAAGCAACTAGCTTCTATTAAAATTCAGATTCCTAATTTATTCCCTCAGTCCAGGCTTCTTATGTCTGATGTAGCTATTCCATTTGCTGAATGAACTTACCTGCTCCGGCATAGATCAAATCAAATCCATATGTCTATTATGCACTTGAATATTAAAAAGAAAATACTATGATAATGATATTGATGTTACTTGTTAAGAAACAAATATTATACAGAGAGCCAGCTCGATTTTCATTTCCAGCAAATATAGAAGGGAAGTTAAAATGATATCATCAATATGAAGATTCTTAGCCAGGTTTTCCACAGGGTGGGGATGGAGGTCCTGAAAAAGAAGAGAACTCCTACGCAATAGATACAGTGTCTCTGAGCTAAAATGCCTAGTATAGCTTCTGACTTATACAGTTTTGTCTGCCCATCACCCACAAGAAAATATTGTGGGCTGGGTATCTTGGAGGAGAAAAATCTCTGCATTTCTTCTACCCATGATGAATTTTCGAGGATACTCATCAACTTTATCTTCTTATGGAAGGAAAAAAGGATCAAAAAAGAAGTCAAGAGGAGGGTTTACATGTACTTTCAATTCACCCAGAAAGATTCAGCTGTGTAGCCAGGCACAAAGAAAGTTTCTATATATTTAAGCTTAAGCTTAAAGAGAAGAAATTAAATGAGTTTTTCTTACTGTAAGACATTTGTGTCATATTATAATATAGCAACTAGACTTTATCAATGCCAAACATCACTAAACTGTTGTGACATCAGTATCAAGACTGGTCAATTTTGTGTCCTGGGGACATAAAACTTAGACTTTAATAACACTGGCCAAACAGAACTAAGAGGTAAAGATGGAAGTTTGTTTTCATGCAGCTAAGCACAAATTGCTCAAGTTTGCTGTGATCACAGAGACAAAATGGAATTATTCTCAGACATTCAGTAAATCATGGACGTTTAAGTTGTGTCCTGAGGCTAGGTTAAGAGAAAGGGTTTTAACAGAAGCATTAAAAAATATGTGAATTTCAATACCTTTCATTTTTAATTCCCTATTGTTCTCTATGTGTTTGAAAGCTGTACTTGGATTCAAAGAGTGTTATTTATAGGCATGAGTCATCAGTGCCCTGAAACTGTTAACACTTATCCGACAGTGAGGAAGACACCAGGGATAATCTGATTTCCAAAGAATAATGACTCATTCTAAAATTCTTTTATAAATATATTAGCAAATAACATGTTATAATAAGTGACATCTTCTTTATTCCTTCTCACCCACACACACACATTTACACATCAACTAGATAAAATAATAGTAATACAATTTTGATCCATTTCTTGTCTTAATATTTACCAGAACATCTAGATGTCACAAATGGCCAACATGAATGCCTATTTGCCTATGAGGCTCCATTAAAGTTGAGTACTAGAAATACAAAGAAGGTCACAACATTTAGCAATATAGCTTCCAGCAGAAGAGAAACAGAGTGATTGAAGGGCATACTCTGTTTCACTTATGAAGTAATATGATACATTTTACTCCTACCTGATTCTCTTTTCTCTCAATTACATGCCCTTATTTACACCCACCCACATGAACTCTCTATTAGAAACTATTCTCAAGTTACTAAGTTACTAAAATCTTAACTTCTTATTCTGTAAGATGCCATTTCATAATATTGAAGATAACTAAGTTAATCCTGATGTGACATGCTGATTAGTTATTTAAAGCCACAGAAAAAAATAAAAGCATAAACAGTAGGGTAATATTAATTATTAATAAAAAACGAGTCCTAATAAACTTTAAGTTTGTATCAGATTATTTTTTGATAGCAGGATTACAAGTAGAGTATCAATTATTAAACACCTATTTGTGTAAGAGTTAGGTATCCAGAAAACAAAGTAACAAAATACATTCACTGTTGGGTGATTATTTACTATTATGTCAATCTGCTTCTTGAAGGGCTGATATGACAATTGTCTTCCTCTTGGCATTTCTTTGCTATTAATGATGGACTCATATGGTGTAGGTGGCCTGCTATTTCCTCATTCCCAACACTAACAGGATATAGGAAATAACAGAATGCAGAACAGCAGAAATAAAAACTAAGATCCTAGGAAAATGTTTCCATGAGGGTAAAGAATAAAATAAAATTGAAAGTATCACTCAATATTTTTTTTCAGTTACAGGAGATAAATGCTTGTATGTAACTGCAGAAAGAAAGAAAACAAAATAATGCAATAAATGTCACTTTTTGCATTTGCTACCAGAAAGCATAATGAAAAAATGGGATTTTAATTACTATCAGCTCACTGTATACTCACTACATATACCTTCTCAACTTCATTCACAGATGTTCATTCACTGCATTCAGCCCTTTTTGTTTTTCTATACTTTTTTCTTCTCTATGACATTTTAATATCTATATCAATAACCAAAAAATTTTTAAAGTGGTCAGGATACAAATAAAATAAGTGAACATTTCATGAATAAGAGCATCAATAAATACATGTACATGTATTATTGAAATGCATTGAAATGTATTGAAATACATGTAAATTTGATACATATTGAACATATTAATGACAATGAAATAATAAATATTAACTGAGCATGTATTACATACCAGACATTTGTCCTATAATACTTATACACATTAACTCACTCAAACCTTACAAAAATCCTATGTAATAAATACAGTTTTTGCTCCTGTTTTACAGATGAGGTAAGAGAGCAATTCACCTAGCTAGTAGATATTGAGAGCAGGACTTCTGTACAGTCTGACCCTAGCTTTCTTAATCCCTCTGCTATGCTGCCTCCTGATCTCAAAGGGGCTTTATAAGCTGATTGTATTTTTACATACACAATAAAATTAAAACTTGTTTTCTTTTTTAACGTATCTATACAGCTATATTAAAAGCAGTCCATTAAATTTACTGAATTAAGGACAAATCTCTTTTTCTTGAACCTGATAGCTTTTAATTTGGCAAATATATTTAACAATCCAATGTAAGATTTAATTTGTTTTCAAATGAATGAACAAAAAGAGAAACAACCTGGAAATTAAGCATTATGACATGGAAAAAAATTGATACACATATTTTGTTTTTACAAATGTCTTAAGTATTGTATAACTTTTGGTCACTTGGGGCACATAGGTTTTGTTAAAAAATGAACAAAACAATTATATTACTAACTAAAACATAACCAAGTTATCAGCACCACCCTTAAATGTTTGGATCAATTACAGAAAATGTAGACTCATCCACTTCTCAGAACAGAAAATCGGCATGCCCTCTAGCACCTTCCCAGGTAGCGCTTGGAATTGCCATACCTGGAGTCAGAGAGCTCTATTGCATTATCAATGAGTCTAGTCACAGCCACAAGATGAGTGGAATTAGTTAGTATAATAAGATTAAGGAGGATAATTAAAGGGCATACAAAATCAATACAATATGTACAGTGTTATATGGAAAAGGTCAGTATGGAACAACTAAGAACCAGTGGAAGAGAAACATCAACAAACAGGGGGTTGGGCAAAAGAATCAACAGAGAAAACAACCTAGAAAGAAAGGTGAAGGTATCGGAAGAAATTGTAAACTTATATATCTGATTACAAAAATTCATTTTAGAGAGTAAGCATAAAATATTGCTTAATCTCATTGATAGATGCAGCCTTGAACTGTGAGGTCAGAAAGATTTTCATTGTGATTCTGATCATTATTATGCAGCTCTCATTTGAATACAGAGATGAGTGAGTCACATATACTATGCTACACAAACTTTCATCAGTTTCTTTATTTCTTGCCCATGTTTAAGGTGAACATATCAGTATCTAAAGAGACCATGTAGAACAATATGGCAAAAAGTTCTTGTTGTGGGTTATTAATAAGTCCCCTTTTAACTCTAGCTAAAGGCATAAACACAGCATTAATGATAAGAAAACTATAATGTGATATGATGTATCGCTAATATGATGGAAAATTATATTGTAAAATTTTTATATATCATTAATAGGATTTAATACAATGAGATTTTCATGCAAGATTAAGTAGTGTCCATAATGCCTCTGGATAAGAGCACTGTGGCATTTTATGCTTATAAATAACATTGTAGATACATCACACATGATTCCTGCATAGGAAAGTTTATAGTCTAAAAAGGAATATTCATTACCTCATATTACCATTATCAGAAAATATTGAAGGTGCAGGATATTTAGGGGTTTTGTATTTTTCTATTAGGAGCTTAGAAATCCTCGATAGGTTTGGAGTAGAAACAGGTACTCTTATTTCATGTTTACCTGTGTATAATGTATGTATATATTTACATGTGTTTTATAATTGATGCTTTTTAAAATTTTGAATATTAAGACAATTAGTGAATGCATTTTAATATGATAATAAGCTAAATTTAATTTAGAGGTAAACTTAAAATTTATAATTAACTTAGTAAAATAGTCTTAAAAACGAATAGATATTTTACATTAAGAAACATTAAATACATGAATTTGTTTCATGTATTTAAATTATAATTAAATACATTTGTTTCATGAGGAATTGACACATTCTCTTTAAATGTAGCTTGATAATGTTTCTTCTTTCAAAAATTACCTTTTACTTTATTTCTTTTAAGTCTAGTAATGGCTCTCAGTTTTTCCCTCAGTGAAACCATAGGATTTTCCAAGTTACACCTTTATTTTATGTGCAATCTTTCATTGTCTTCTTCAAAGACAGCAATATATGTAATCAAATAATAATCCTTTAGCTAGTTCCTAGGATAAGTGACATGTCTGCTCTTCTGCACTGTACATTTATTTGGAGCTCTGGATACCAAAAAACCTCACAGAAACATACACCAACCCTTTAATTTATAAAATAAGTAGTTTATGCAAATCTAGGTTTTATGGATTCTGAGAGGCCATTGACAACTTTTTGCAATCATCTTGATTAGGTTATCAACCCCACTGGACTTTCTTAGGAACACCAATAAATTTCTTTTGGACTTCTTGAGTTCCCTTCTGATTCCTGAATTTTGTCAGGATTGCTTGATGTACCCAGTTAAAACCTGCTGTGGTTGTGACATGGAAAAATCACACGGATTTTATGGCACCTGTGAAATGTTGTACTAGTACTACTTTCTGCAATTACTGTGTGGAATTAACTGAAGAATCAATAGGATAACTCATGTGGACTGCTCTGAATTAAAATTTTGTCTCTATGGGGGTTATTCTCTACCAGTGGTGCCTGATTATTTAGTATTGAAGAAGTCACTGTGTTTCACAACAGTTTCATATCCTCAAGGGCAAATATAACTGTGGAATGGTAGAGTTGGGAGTAAAAGTGAAATATACTAACATGGGACTCTCTTTGGTAGGGGCATGCAGAGGCTACCAGCATTTCAGACACCGAAGTCCCTTTTATCAACCTCTATTCCGGCTTTACCCCAGTCACACAGACAGCTGTAGACCATTGGAATTTTTGATCCTTAAGAAGAAAGACATAGAGATTATGATTACATATCTGATTTTACCCATCATTGAGAAATATGGCTACCTACCGTACTCCAAGACCAACTCTTTCATGTAAGAATCATGTAGTAAACCTGTAAAACTCTGTATTTATATGTACTTTAACCCTAACCTAGAGAGATTAGACAGTGGGTGCCTAATCCCACAAGGAGTAACATGCTACATGGCAATGGTTATATAGGAAAAAATAATTACACATAGACATCAGAGATCAATTTGATAGCCACTCACCTATTAACATTTAAATTTGTGAATGCCACTGAAATCCAAAAGGTATTCCAAGTTGGTCATAAAATTATTTTACCATCAAACATTTTATTTTGTCATATCATTAGCACCAAGTAATAATGACAATATTAGTAATAATTAAATAATAATGATGTTGTATACTAACATTTGTTGAGGAATTAATATAAGGCAGGTACTATGCTAAGCATTTTACCTGGATTACCTCTTTTTAACCTATTTTAACTCCTTTTCTGGCATGATAAGATCAAGTCTTAGAGAAACATGTGGATCAAGACCAACGTGATATTTGAAGCCAGGTAATCTTACTCTAAAATTTTGGACTTTTAATCATTATACCATACTCTTTCCCAGTTATTTTTATATCCACTATATAATTGATTCAGTTATATACATCAAAATTTTTAAATTGTATTTTTTTTGTTATTTTTTTCTCTTCTTTTAAAAAAAAAAGACAGAATTGGAACTCTTCAGTTGCTTGGCATGGCACAGCATCTTAGCCCTGCTATACAAAAGGACTGTTTACAGGCACAAAATGTGTGGCCTTTGCAGTATTTCTTCCAAGACAAGGGAGTAATTGACAAAATTCCTGTAAATCTTTTGCTCACTGTAATTCATGAGCATTTCTCTTCTTTGATGTCCATAGCTCCCTTATATCAAAAATATCAGGCCCCAGAACCTTGCATATTTCCATCTCCAATGTCACAGACATTCACTGGAAAATTTCCTTTAAGATCCATTGTTTTTAAAATGTTTTTGAGTTTGTATTAACTGCCAAGGCAAAGGGGAAATTATTCTATTTCTATATTTGAATATTTTAAAAATTAAAGAAAGGTATATTTGGTTTCTCCAAATCTTTGGTCACCTTATAAATTGACTCTTGGGGAGTTCAATACACAAAATCCTCATTTATATTACCTTTCTCAGACTTGAAATATCCACAATTTTTATGAGGAAAGAGATAAGATTTGAGGAAAAAAGAGATTATATAATTCTCTATAGGAATTTTCCAGATGGCAAGACATATCACATGCAAATTCTTTTTTAATATATGTTCCTTCATGCTGTTTCTCAAGAAAATAAAGTAATGCTTTTGATAACTGTAAAAAAAAATAGTTTTACCCTTTATGTCTGTCTACATTTGGCTATACTGGGTAGTGGCAGAAGCCAGGAAGCTGAGGTCCTTGGAAAAATTGGCCTACTTCATATCTTGCCTGGGCCATGAACCTGAGTCTGACCCTAGCCTCCTCCATTCTACATATCCTTCACTTTTTCTGAACTATTTTCATGTTTCTTACATTCCTTACTTTCAAATTCCTAGTAACTAATATTTTCTCACTTCTTTCCTTTCCCATAAATTACTCTTTCATGTCATTTTAAGTTAATTTTCCTTTTTTTATTTTCTTATTATTAAAAATTTTTTTTGAGGAAGTGTTGCTTCACTGTATCAAAAGAATATTCGAACATCCACAAGTAAGTTATGAATGAGTATTCCATATAAGCAGATACCCATATTTGCTTTCTGATAAGTCAAGTCACACATACTCAAAAACACTTACTGAAAATATTAATTGATTTGAAAAGAAATGAAAAATGCAGTTTGGGGTGCTAGAAAAGTAGTTATAAGGCTTACTGGTCCATTTAAAGATCACGAAGAAATAGAATTTGAACTTGATTTTACCATTGGTTAAAAGGAATGACTCAGCTTTTATTTTTTTGAAAATGTTGAGCTGACACCTTCACCTAGTTATCTGTGATTGTTTCATAGATTTAATGCAATATCATCATTAAAAGAATGTTAAAACATTTTAAATTCAAAGCTTTATCTAATTGTGACATTTTAAAAATTCCTTTTTTCAGGTAAAGAAAATAGTTTCTTATTAAGTCATGTGGTTTTTATATGTACACATTAAAGGTTATTTTCTGGTCATTTCCTCTGTTTATTGCAAAAATTACAACAATATATACAAATTGAGAAGAGTATGATGAAACTCCATGTAGTCATATTTCAATGTTTACAATGATCAATTCATGGTCAATTTTCTACATCTATAGCTCCCTAGGAAAGATTATTATTAAGCAAAGAACAGTCATTGGAACATGATTATCTGTATATATTTCAGTAAATAATTCTACAAAATTAGGGGCCCTTTTTATAAAAATAACATTTAATCATTATCTCATCTAAGATGAATTAACACTAATTACATTAATGTCACCAGTTATCTAATTAATGTTCAAATTTTCTCAATTGTATCATAATTTTTATTAGAGTTTGTTTGATCAGAATTCAAATAAGGGCCATACACAGCAACAGATGGATACATCTTAGTCTTGTTTAATTGCTAATTTCTCATTTCATCTATTTTTTATTTCAAGACTTTTTCTCTTCTTGTTTTAAAATAACAGATTATTGAATTGATTTCTATACTTTTGATTTTATTTATTTCAGATGTATTTAAAAATACTAGGCAAATAAAACATATTTTTCTGGAAAGACCTTAGTACAACACCTGTCACATGGTAAGTAATCCATAATTCTTAACTACTTTGTATCCATGATGCCTATTCAAAGTTTATCCAACTACAGTAATTCTAAGCCAAAGGCAGATCCACAGCTGACCATACCTCTCTGGATAGTGGCATTCGTGGTAGTCATAGTAGCATAATTCATATTTTGAATTGTGTCCCTCCAACAGATATTGAAGGGAGGTTAGGTTGAAGTCCTAACCTCCGGTATCTATGAACATAACCTTATTTAGGAATATTGTCTTTATAGATGTAATCAAGTTACATGAAGGTCATACCTGTTCAGGATGAGCTTTAGTCAAAGATGACTGGTGGCCTTAGAAGAGAAAACAGAGGAATAGACTGAGACACACAGGGAAAATGCCACATAATTTCAGAGGTAGAAATTAGAGTGATGTGTTTACCTGTCAAAGAGTGCCAAGCACTGCCAGCAACACTAGAACCTAAGACAGAGCCACAGAATAGACTTTCCCTTAGAGCCTTCGGAGAACCTATCCTGCCAGCACCTGACTATTGACTTCTAACCTCCAGAACTGTGAGTGAATAAATACTGTTTAAGCTACCCTGCTTGTAGTAGTTTCTTTCAGTAGCCTTAGGAAACGAATTCACACTCCATCAGCAACCCATCTTGAGTTAGGAAAAAGCAAAGTCTCCTATTGAGAAAATAAAGGTAAGATTAATGTTAGAAGGGAGCTCATATGATGTCTTAAAAAGAAATAGGAGAGATTGATGATGACGGGAAGAAATGGACAACAAAAAGAAGATTGGTGCCAAGAGAAGATTTTGTATGAATGCTCTGTTTAAAATCAGAGGATACAAAATAATAGACTTTGCGCAAATGGAAGAAACTTTAAGACTTCTCCTCATTGCTACTACTGCAACAGGGCATTGACTCAATCCCTGAAATCCAATGAGATTCTGAAATTTCTGCCCATAAGTGAAGTTGAAAACTGCATAGAAATATTTTCTATGGTGCAAGAAGGAGAAAATACTATAGATTCTGGTACAGTGTTAAGATACTCCTTTATTTTTCTAATCTAATGAATGAATTAATAATTGTACTGGCCTAAAAACAAACAAAATCTCTATTTGTTTCTCATGGAGAAGACTCTCAAGGTGAACAGACCAGGGCTGATAGGAGCATCTATAATCATCAGAGAGTCAGGCTACTCTTGTCCTTTTTTCACCTTTCTAACTTGTGGTTACAACTTCATATTATCTTATGGACTCTAAAGGTTGAAGCATCAGCCATTACATTACAGCTCCAAGTGTAAAGGAGGAATTAAATGGACAGGTCAAAAAGTACTTTCTGCCTGAGAAACCAATTTTAAGTACTCTTCACACAGACTTGCATTTTAAAATACATCTCATTGGCCAAAATTAGTCACTTGGTTACATTTAGTTAAAAGCTCACAAAATTTGGACAAAAATCATCCAGGATTTTTTGACTGGTATAGTATCATACAAAATAAATTTATTTCTGAAGGTGAATGTTTGTAACTAAATTGAATGACTCCCCATTAGGCTTATAATCCAGACATCAAGAGAATGTTTAAGGCTTGCCTGTGACCAGCTGGGTGAATTTGACTCAGTCATTAATTTGTTCCAAGTGTTACTTGAAATATCTATACTCCCCTCAGATGCCATTTTGCATTAGCTAAAATCAGTTTGTTTAGCACTTTTTAAAATACCCATTTTTCTTCTCTCCACTTTCCTCCATCCCTGCCACTTTGGATAGGGGACTCTTTTGAAGATTTATTTTTCCTTGTCTAGGACAGGTATTCACCAAATTTATAGTAGAAATTCTGTAAATATCTTCTTAATTAATTAATCATTTTAAAGAAAATCTAAATATGCTCACATTCAAATAGGAGCATAGATTATATATATTTTAGTTTTAAAAATTGTGACATGAAGATGACAATTACTCTTTATGATGATATACGTAATTAATGTACTTAGTATCAAATTCTCAGAAATAAAGCTTTCTTTGCTAATTTGACTATAAAACAAAAATGGATTTATTTACCCCACTCTCAGAGCAGCACACTATAAATCATACCTAGGTAGTCCCTCAAGAACTACACACAATCTCCTGACAATACAAATGCCTTACAATTAAGTAGTGGCTTACTTCATCAAAGTTTAGAATAATTATAAAAGTGAATGCAAAATATAAAAGGGAATAGTACCTTATGATATACATATATGAGATAAAACTGGAGAAAGAGAATTTCTCCCTACTCCTTATAAATTCATCTCAAAGCCTTATGCTAATTAATAAATCAAAAGTTTTCATGCTATTGTGTGATTTTCTCCACTTCCTTCACTAATTAATCAGTTTTTAAAAAGTGTTCATCAAGCTATTATGCTATATTCTTCACTTGTCTAGGAAGTTCTAGTTATATTCCATTTCCCAAATAGAGATTCCTCATTCTAGAAGTGTCAGCTAACATTATAGCAGAAAAAATATTTATTAGTAAGCTGTTTGGTTTACTAACACTTCGAATGTAAACTAACATTAACACGTTGAGTAATAAAAATGAGATCATATACTAAGTTAAAGATACTTGAGGTATGTGCATTGGATAACATATTTTCAAGGTGCTGCTCAAATTTACATAAATAAGGTGTAAATTAGGACTCCATCCAGGCCTGGAGCCTTAACCCTGTGAGATGATCGCTATAGACAATGTGCCACCCCAACGTTCATATATTAAAACCTCATCCCCAAGGTGATGGTATTAAGATGAATATTTTTAAAGATAATTAGGTCATAAGGGTGGAGCCCTCATTGATGCAATTAGTGATCGTATGAGAGGCCACAGAGAATTCCTTGGCTTCTTCTAATATGTGAGAACATAGTAAAAAGGTGGCTATCTATGAACCAGGAAGCTGGCCCTAACCAGACATGGAATTTTCCTGTACTTTGGTCTTTGATTTCCCAGACTCCAGAACTGCAAGAAATAAATTTCTGTTATTCATGAGCTACCAAGTTTATGGCATGTTATTGTATCAGCTAAAACAGACTAATATAGGGATGATGGCCAAAGGATTTTTGCTAATCTTATGTTCAAACATTAGATTGCAGTATTCCTGGTTACTTTATGCTGACTATAAGGGTAATCTAAGTGTGCTTCTGTTATATTACCATATTTGACTAAATTCAACCCTTTATGTGAGGTATTGTCAGAACACATGCAGTTTCAAAGCAATAGACTTCATCAAGATTAAAGAACAGATTGTATAGGCTCTTATGAATAGTTTTTTGTTAATATATGATTAGTAAATGACTGTATATATAGTACAAAACTCATTATTAATAACACAAAAAACACAGAATACTATAACACTGTTATAATACTATAACTGTGGTGTGTAACCTACTCTTAAGTAGAAATACTACATGATAATCCAAACCAAAATAGTAACTACAACATTTCAAGACATATCCAGTACACAAAGATATAAATAGACACAATAAAAAGTTAAAAAGCAGGAAGACGTTAGACTGGCTGCAGTGGCTCATGCCTTTAATCCCAGCACTGTGGGAGATCAAAGTCAGGGGATCTCTTGAGGTTAGGAGTTTGAGACCAGCCTGGCCAACATGGGGAAACCCCATCTCTACTAAAAAATAGAAAAATAAAATTTTTTTTTGAAAAAGCAGGAAGACAAAGTTAAGGTGTATAGTTACTAGTTTTCTTTTTGCTTGTTAGTTTGCTATCTGTCTATGCAAAGAGTGTTAAATTGTCATCAGCTTAAAATAAATGGTTATAAGGTACTAATTGCAAGCTTCTTGGTAATCTGAAATCAAAAATCATACAACAGATACAAAAAATAAAAAATAAAAAGCAAGAAAGTTAATAATACCACTAAAGAAAATGACCTTCCCTAAAAGGAAGGCAGGCAGAAGGAAAAGAAGGAACAGAAAAACTACAAACAACCAGAAAACAAATATCCAAGTTTTACTTATCAATATAATGTGGAATGCAAACAGACTAAACTCTGCAATCAAATACATAGAGTGGCTGAATGGATAAAAAAAATAAAAAAGATCCAACAATGTGTTGCCTATAAGAAACACACTTCACTTGTAAAGACACACATGAACTGAAAATAAAAGGATGGAAAAAAGATGTTTCATGACAATGGAAATCAAAAAAGAGCAAGAGTCACTAAAATTAGACAAAATAGATTGCAAGACAAAACTATAAAGAGTCAAAGAAGGGCACTAAATGGTGTCAGTTTAGCAAGAGGATGTAATAATTGTTAGTGTATATTCACCCAACACTGGAACACCAGATATATGAAGAAAATATTAGCACTAAAGAGAGAGATAGACCACAATACAATAATAACTGGAGACATGAACACCCCACTTTCAACATTGGGTACATCATCCAGACAGAAAATCAACAAAGAAACATTGGACTTAATCTGCACCACAGACCAAATGGACCTAATAGTTATTTGCAGAACATTTCATCCAACAGCTGCAGAATACACATTCATTTTCTCAGCACATGGATCATTCTCAAGAATAGACTAAATGTTAGGTCAGGAAACAAGTCTTAAAACATTCAAAAAACTGAAATAACATCAAGCATCTTCTCTGACCATAATGAATAAAAACCTAGATCTCAAATCTGCAAAAGGAAAACATTGCAGAAAACTTCCAGCGTGCTGGACTGGGCAAAGATTTCTTGAGTAATACCTCACAAGCATAAGCAACCAAAGAAAATATAGACAAATAGAATCACATCAATTTAAAAGTCTTCAGCACTTCAAAGGAAACAATCAACAAAGTGAAGAGACAATGTACAGAATGAAAGAAAATATTTGCAAACTACTCATCTGACAAGGGATTAATAATCAGAATATATAATGAACTCAAATGGCACTATAGGAAAACATATAATAATTGAATTAAAAATGGGCAAAAAGCATGAATAGCCAATTCTCAAAATAATATAGATAAAAGGCAAACAGATATATGGATAGGTGCTCAACTTCATTGATCATCAGAGAAATGCAAATCAAAACTACAATGAGATATCATCTCACCTTATTATGACTTATATCCAAAAGTCAGGCAATAACAAATGATGGCCAGGATACGAAGAAAAGGGAACCCCTGTACACTGTTGGTGAATAAAACTTATTAAAACAACTGTGGAGAAGAGTTTGGAGTTCCTTAGTAAAAATAAAATACAGCTACCATACAGTCCAGAAATCTCACTTCTAGGGATATACCAAAATGAAAGGAAATCAGTATATTGAAGAGATATCTGCACTCTTATATTTGTTGCAGCACTGTCTACAACATGCATGATTTGGAGGAAATCTAAGTGTCCATCAACTGATGAATGGATAAAGAAAATGTGGTACATATACACAATGGGGTACTATACAGCCATAAAATAAGAATGAGATCTTGTCATTTGCAACAACACGGATGGAGCATTAGATTAAGGATGGTCATTAGGTTAAGTGAAATAAGCCACGAACCTGAAAGAAACTTCACATGGTTTTACTTATCTGTAGGAGCTAAAAATGAAAACAATTGAACTCATGGTGACAGATAGAGAGCAGAAGGATGGTTACCAGAGGGAATGGGGGAGAAGTGGGAAAGGTTAATAGATACAAAATATAGAAAGAATGAATAAGACCTGCTAGCACAACAGTAGGACTACCGTCAAACATAATTTCATTGTACATTTTTAAATAACTGAAAGGGTATAATAGGATTGTTTGTAACATAAAGGATAAATGCTTGAGGTGATAGATACCCCATTTACCCTGATGTGATTATTAGACATTGCATGCCTAGATCCAAATATTTCATGTAACCCATAAATATTTACTCCTACTATATACCCATAAATGATCAAAAGAAAAAAAAGAAAAGAAGCAGAAGGAATCTATTGCCATCACATTTACGGTATAAAAAATATTTAAGGAAGTTGTTCAGGAGCAAGAAACATAATATCAAATTGAAATATGTAATTACAAGAATGAATAAGGAGCACTAGAAATGGCTAACATAAGAATAAAAGCGAATTTTATTTTCTTTGTTTTTAATAACTTCTCAGGCTGCAGAAACAAGTTACACCAAACTTGGTGCTCAAAACAACAGAAATTTGTTATTTTACATAGCTGGGGATTACAAGTCTGAATCAAAGTGTTGACTGAGCCATGCTCTCTCTAAGGTCCCTAGAGGATTATCCTTCCTGGCCTCTTCTGGTTTCTAATGTTCCCTGGAAATCCTTGGTGTTTCATGGCTTGTATACACATAACTCCACTCTGTACCTTAATCTTCACGTAGAATGTCTCCCACGTGTCTCTGTTCAAACTCCCTTCTTCTTATAAGGAACCCAGTAACTGGTTTAACATCTATCCTAATTCAATACAAACATAATCTTAACTTGATTATATATGCGAAGACTCTATTTCCAAATAAGCTTATAGTCACAGGTCTGCATGTGAGCACTTCAACATATCTTTTTAGGAGGATATAATTCAACCTAAAATTGCCAGCTATCTGTCCCTCTGGCATATTCATGTGCTTCTCACATGCAAAATACAGTCACCCCATTCCCAATATCCCCAAAAGTATTAATCCATTTCAGCATCTGCTATAAATCTAAGATGGTATCTAAATAGAATTAATTCAAAAAATGCCAAAATTCATGTACTGGATCATTGAAATTAGCTACAGGAGAGACCCTGTATACAGTCCACCTTGGGACAAAACTCTTCTCTATCTTCTCTATCTAGCAAAAAAACAGTTCATCTGCTTCAAACATGCAATGGTGGGAAAAGCATAGAATAGACATTCCCATTCCAAAAGTGAGAAGTTATGAGAAAGTAAAGAGTCACAAACAAGTCTGAAATCCAGAAAGCACATTCTATTAGATTTCAAGACCTGAGAATAATCCCTGTAGCTAGATGTTCCTGAACCAAACAGGAAAATGGTCCCACCTCCTCATCCTATAAGGGCAAGGGTTCCACTCAGCCATGAGAGCAGAGGTCCCATCAACCTATCTTTCAGACCAAGAACTGGATAGACGAGGATGAGTAACTGCTAATGGGTACAGGGTCTTCTTGGAGTGATAAAATTTTCAGCAACTAGATAATGGTGCCGGTAGTACAACCTTGTAAACTGAATTGTAACACATTAGAACTGAGATAGTCATGGTATGTGAATTATATCTCAAATAGGAAAAGAGCTGGAAAACTCATGCTATACTATTTTAAGGCTTATTTTAAAACTATATTAATTAAAACTGTGGTATCTCTATAACAATAAACATACAGAGCAATAAAATAATAGTATTTCTAGAATGAGACCCACATATATATGATTGAGTGATTTTTAACAAAGTTGCTAAGGTAATTTAACGGGAAAATATAATAATTTCAACAAATATTGCTGAAATATATGGATATCTATTATTGGTAACAAATAGATGAGAAGTAAATATAAATAATAAACCTATCTTAACCTCACAATACATTATATAAAAATTAATTAAAATTGATCCAAGATCATAATGAAAATCTTAAAATTCTAAAAAAATCTAGTAGCAGATATAGAATAAAATATTTAACAATGTTTTAGACAGAAAAAACATGAAAGACAAATTTTGATAATTCTGAGTTCATCAAAATTAAAATCCTATCTTTTAAGGACATTGCAAAGGAAATGAAAACAACCAGCAACTTGGAAATGTATTCACAAAAGATATATGTGATCAATGATTTAAAACAGAATATAAAAAGAATTCTTACAACTCCATAGTAAGAAGACAAACAGTATGATAAAAATTGAGTGAAATGTTTTCAGACACTTCACAGAAGAATAGACACAACTGGCAAATAAGCACACAAAAATGTCTAACATTATTAGTCATTGGGGAAATTTAAATTAAAGCGACAATAAGACTAGAATGGCTAAAATTAACAAACAAACAAACCACATAAAATGCAAATTGTTGGTAAAGATGGAAAATAATGAGAACATTTATGTCTTGCTTGTGAGTATGCTAAAGGGTGCAACAATTTTGGAAAATAGTGTTGTAGTTTCTCAAAAAATTAACTGTATACTTCCCATGTGACTGAGATCTCCAAGCCAAGAAGATTTTTAAAAATTAAAATGTCACATAAAGACCTATATTTGAATGTTTACAAAGTTTAATTTAGAATAGCTAAAAAATGGAAAAATCTAAAAGTACACTGATAAATGAATGGATAAAAAATTATGGTATATTCATACAATGAAATACTGCTCAGCAATAAAACGGAATGATGTACTGATTCATGCAACTATATGGATGAATCTCAAAATAATTGTGTTTAGTGAAAAAAGCCAGACTCAAGGGACTATATACGTAGAATTTTATTTTCATGATATTCTGGCAAAGACAAAATCACAGGACATAAAACAAAGCAGTGGTTACCAGGCACTGGTATTTTAGGGAAGTTTGACAACCTACAGGCTCAGGGGGACTACTTTGGAGTGATGAAACTATTGTATATCGTAATTGTAATGTTTATTTCATTTGTGTATAGGTAAAAAGAGTGAATGTTCCTCTATTTAAATTACACATAATAAATAGGTCATGGATTGAACTGTGTTCCTCCAAAACTTACATGTTGAAATCCTAACACCTATACCCCAGAATGTGACCTTATTTGAAGACAGAGTTTTTGCAGGGGTCATTAAGGTCAAATAAAGTCTTAAAGGTGGATCCTAATCCAACATGACTAGGGTACTTACAATATGGGGAATTTTGTACACAAAGACATGCACAGTAGGAAGACGCCATGAGAAGGCACAGAGAGTAGATGGCCATTTACAAGGCAGGGGCTGAGATCTGGACCAGATCCTTTGTTCAAAGGCCTCAAAAAGATCCACCCTTGATTGTGGACTTGCTGCCTTCAGATTGCAAGACAATTAATTTCTGTTAAGTCATTCAGTTTGTGGTACTTTGCTATAGCAGCCCTCGCAAACTAATATACCTGACTCTAAAAATATGTTTTTTAAAATTTTTATTTTCACAATTTGAAAATCAAAATAATGACCCTCATAATACAGTCATTCCAATGAAAGCAATGAACTTAATATTGCAGTGTTTGTGTATACATAAACCACGAAAGAAAAGCTATTCAAGTATCTCCTTTATTAGTTTTAATACATTTGAATAGATTGTCTCTGCAGCATCATAAAAATGTCTTTTAGTAAGATGGTCTTCAGGTGTGCCTTTGTTGTTTTGTCCAAATCTCTGCATTTATTCATTACTTAAATTTTAAAATACTGCTTTGTTATTGCTCTGACTGTGTTATGCAAGTAACCAGATGTGTCTCATTTTACATCGTTTTTATAAAGAGATCAGCTCTATCACATGCATGCTTAGTGTTTCACAAATATTGCCAAACCCTATTAAAAGAAAGATTTGGGAAATGCATTGGAAGAAGGTTGTGATAGAAGGGGTCATGATTTCCTTTCTATGTATGTAAGTGCAAGTTAGGCTCTTTAGAGAAACGGGTTCCTGAAGAAAAGGTCCTCAGATGCACTGTATGTATGAACTTTAAATGAGAAAATGGCATGCTACATTTCTCACTTGGGAATTGGCTGTTGTACATGGCAGTGACTTTCACAAAAATGTTGATTACTTGATGAGGTAAAATATGTGTTGCACAAATATGGAAGTAAAATCTCATGGTAAGTAAAAAAGCACTAAATCATATCCAAGTTTTGGTATAGCTATATCACTACAAAAGGCCGTTAGGATGCACTCAGAGAAAAAAAAAGTTTCTAACTTTTGAAACAGACAAGTTCAAGCATATCAGTCATGAATATCTATCTTGGAGCCAGGCCAAGGGGAGGAGGTCAGTGAATAGCTGAACATAATTATCCATCAACATAACAACCTTTAAATGAATTTCTGCAGGCATGTTAAAGAAGTTTCTTCTGTGTCCAGTGCTTATAATCATTATAATTGCACTAGAGGGCTTTTTTTTACTAATGTAACCCTATTTAATACAATCCTTTACATTGCTGTTGCCCTCTGTAATCACCTTAATGAATGAATATTTAATTATATTACTCCTTTATCAATTTTATATTGAGTACATCTGGAGGTCACGTGCTAGAACCCTTAATATATAATTTCATTTTGGAAAACATATTAAAATAAATAATTTAAATGAAGCTGATTTTCATATATTCTAATATAATTTCATAAATAATTATAGACAGAAACTTGTATGGCTTAGCAGATTGGTAATGCAATGTAGGGTCTTTTAGTTCACATGTGCAAAACCAACTTCATATTATAAATCAAGAAAAAGTATGGAAATTAAACTTCATGTTGTTAGTTTTATTTGCATGCATCTATTAAAAACATTAAAGTATGAAGAAATGCAAATCTTTTTCAAGTCTCAGAAAAATTTCTCCAAAAGTAGTACTATAATCTGAAATTCCTGGAGAGAGAGGAGAAAAGAGAGAGAGAGAGAGACAGAAAGAGAGAGAGAGAGAGAGAGAGAGAGATTAGGTATTTATATATGATAACCATTCATATCTACTTCCATACAGTAATACTTATGAATTAGTAAACCTGTATACATTTTCCCTTGAAGTCATTAAAGATATAGAATAAGAATAAAAATCCTCTTAGCGATTTTGAAAAACACATCTTTATCAATGTTATTTAACATCCTTCCTGGTGGGTCTTTTTCATACACACTAAATATGCTTCCTTACAATTTTCTGTAAACCCCAGATGCCACTCCTACTTTTGTATAGTATGAAGTTGTAGTGGTGACCAGATACTTGTCTTCTTCTCCAGGAACCTTTTAAAAATAAAAGTGAGATATCAATCAAAAGGTATATATTCTTCTTCCTTTCATTTTCAGGAAAATGCTTCTGAATTACCCTTGGCTACTTACAGAATGGATGCTTACCATGTGACTATACTGGGCCCCTATAGATCTTTCCCTTATGGATTTTATAATCTAGGAAGATTTTATAACGATTTAAGCTAAAGTATTGGAGTAGCCAATGTCAACAATACAGAAATCTGAAGTTAGATTCCCAGGGGTAGGTTTATCACATGAGGGTCACAAAAAGCTGTTGAGTGATAAAATAGTAGCTATATGACAGAGTGGAATAGTGCAAATAATCCTATCAAATGTGGAAAGAAGAAAGGCTAGTTGGAGACAATGCAGTGGGCTTGAATCAATATTAATACCTGGGAATGACAGCAGTGGAGGAGCTATTCTAGTGTGAAACAATTAAGGTCGACAGGGCTCAGTTTGAACAATGTGTTGCACTGGTCATAAAGCTAAGAGACAGATCTGTAAACAGTGACAAGCCCCGTGTAGAGTAACCACCATCATTATTGACTGAGTGATCAGGAGGTTTAATTGGTGACCTAGGAATCACTAATTGGGCATTAATCTTTCAATCAGTCATGTTTGCTTATAGAAATGACTCTTTGGTAAGTTTCATTTTCTTTCTATTCTCACACAGCCAGGGAAGCTTTGACTTGTACATTAGAAGACAAGTTTACTTTAGTAGTTGATGTGGCTTTTGAAAGGACAAAGCCTCTGATTCCACAATTAGAAAGGCTTAAAATGTCAAGAACCCTGGTAAAGTAATACCTTTCTTTAAATTAACAGTTAGAGATGAACAAGTGAGACTGAACCCTTTGCCGAGAGCAAATTTAATTGGAAGGGGTCAGGGAATTTCACAATGATATAGAGTTCCTTAAGGATACAAAAAAAAAAATATTCTGAAGAGGAGGGAAAAAACTGCCTAAAGTAGGTCTGGTGATGTCATTGTCAATCTTCTCCATCACAATCTTGCCTGGGGCTGGTTCTGCTGAGACTAAAGAAACAATGACATCTGTATGGCATATTCACAGTGCTGTATTATTTTATTGTACACCTTGGTAAAAATAAAGAGATTTTTGGCTTCTTAAGAAAAAGATGAGGGAAAAATTAAATTATGTGTTTGTTGTTCTAAAATGCATATTGCTGTACCTTCAGTAAGTGCAAAATAACTGCTCATTAATGGAAATCTATACTAAAATGTTTAAGCAATTTTGAAAAGTGGAAAAATAAATTTGCTTTTAGACTCAGTAGTTGAAGTTTCAATAGTTCTCAAATAGCCTAAAATAGTTTTGCTCTTAATAACAGAGCTCTAGGGTTTAACAAATATGCTTATTTGCTAGGAAAAAGTTTTAAATACCTGTGTTTCTGGAAAGGGTATATTGGTTTTATATATATCTTTAAATTTTTCTCTTTAGAATATATTTCCAAAGCAGTATTTGTATTGTAAACTATACCATGTATGGACCGTCTCTAGACTATGCGAAAATATACTAAAATAAAACATTCTAATCTAAACAAAATTGATGTCTTGAAACTGATTCCTTTTCTACAATATTATACATGTGACTAGTAAACATGATTATTAATATCATCATATTTTCCACATTAATCTGAATTAGCTGCAAAGATATTAATAGACTCAATCTTGGAAAACTATGCAGATTCCAGTTTAAAGAGCTGTGCTACTTAACAAAGATGTGCAATTCTTTATATACCATATATGTTAAAAATCACAGGTACTGAAAACTTTTCCCCATCAAGTAATATGCATTCTAAAATGCTCATTAACTGAAATCTATTCCAATTTATCAAACTAATTATTAAATGCAGAAAATGTAAAAAATGTACTCTATCATCAAATATTATTTTTCATTATGTCAACACATAATTAGGTTAGCAATTGTTTCACTTGTATTGAAAACCTAGAATTTGAAACCAGTGACTTGGATACAGAGTTCTTTTCAGGCTTTTGTGTCTTTCTTGATCCAGTCTCTTAAGTCATTCACCCTCAATTTCTGTAAAGCTGTTCAAAAAAGCTTTACTGCGAGTTTGTTTGTTGCTAAGATTCATCCATGTTACAGTATGTTATTAAAGTTCACTTATTTTGCCTACTTTATAGAACATGCCAGCTTGAGAATGACACACTGTTTATTCATTTAGTTTGCCACAGTTGGTGCTCAAATTATTTCCAGGTGTCTGATGTTATGATATTCTCTCATGCAGGTCTCTGGTGGTACCATGTTTAAGAGTTTCACTTGGGTGCATATCTCAGTGTAGAATTCTGGGATATAGAGCATATATATATGTTCGACTTTAGAAGGAAATAGGCAACAGCAGCTTTCTTCATAAGTTCTTTCACCAAGTTAAACCTCTACTTTTTCAAGACTAATCATGTCACTACTAATTAAACCCATTATTCTTTTCACCGTTAGGCACTTTGCTAATAGTGTCAGAATCGTTAGGGAACACAAAAATGTTGTAACATCTTTGACAATGCAGTTTTTCTAATAAAATATTTTTATTTTTTCATGTGCTCTAAACTGTTTGTTTAGTTAAACTAGAGAATTTCCTGACTTATATGTTGTTAGGGACTTGTCTGAAATCCTGACTTCCATATTAATGCCAGTTAGTCAAATCAGACACTTTGTAGGAGGAAAAGTTTCACTTTATTTTTTTCAAATCAAATGCACTTGTTAATATGCACTTGAGGAATATAAAAAAGAGAAATACATTCTAGAATTTATGTAGTAAAATAAATTATTAAAATCAGTTTAATAAAATTAAAATGTGAACTTAATTAATTTTAAGTTAGGTAAATTTTATGTACTATCTCATTACTTAATATGGAATAATTTAATGTAACAAAAAGCAAAAATTATAGACTAAAAATAAAAGTATATGATAATATATAAATCTTTCAGAAAACATATTCATGCATGTGTTCAACTGACATTCAGTTTCTGGAAAAACTTAAATAAGAATATCCCCGTTACTATAATTAGACATAGTGATTTTAAAAATTGTATATTTACAGGAAGAAATGTGACATGCTACTGTAAAATAATTAATCCAACATTTACCAATAAAATTTCATTTGTTGACAGGAAGTAGAATACATTTTAACACATAATTATAATGAGGTAAGATGATTTTCTATAATTAATAAATACTTCAAGATAGCATTTGACAAAATAAGCCTTACATACAATATTGAATAAAGGCATATCACACCTAAAATAAATAATTGTTCATCTGCAACTTTTGTACATCATAATTCAAAAAATATGATGTACTCAATGGCATTCCAGTTACTTTAAAAAATGTTAGAGTAAGTAATCTGTGCTTTGCTAGAAATTTGTAGATTCTTTTGTTTCCTCCTAATGACGCATTTAAGGAAAAGGAATTGAAAATAACATTTAAAATTGCTTACATTAAATAAGTGAATAAAAGCCATTTCAAAAAGTTTATTATTTCTCAAAGCTCACTGCGTTACTCTAACTACACTTTTTTTCTTTTTTTATAAAAACTGAGACAGAGTCTTGCTTTGTTGCCCAGGTTAGAGTGCAATGGTGTGATCTTGGCTGACTGCAACCACTGCCTCCAGGGTTCAAGCAATTCTCCCACCTCAGCCTCCCAAGTAGCTGGGATCACAGGCCTGTGCCACCCTGCCTGGCTAATTTTTGTATTTTTAGTGGAGACAGGGTTTCGCTATGTTGGCCAGGCTGGTCTTGAACTCCTGGCCTCAAGTGATCTGCCTGCCTAGACCTCCCAAAGTGTTAGGGTTATAGGCATGAGCCACTGCACCCGGGCTAACTATAGATTTATAGTTAGCAATTCATTCTCAAAAGCAATTCATTCTTTGAAAATAGTAGTTTGGCACACACAGAGGAGGCCATAAAATGAGAATTGCCATCAATTCCACCACCAATAATCTACCATGTATCTGATTTAAGAACATTCTACAAGGACAGAAATACACTATTTTTTATTCCCTGCTTCTTTCTTAACAGAAATATGTATAAGACAGGCAAAGACACAAAATTTCCATAGTGGTATTAAGGGATTGTAATGAAGGCAACAAGAGTAATTTGAAATATCTGATGAGATGAATGAGTGAATTTTTTTTAATAAATAGCTATTATATTAAGGAAAGGGGATAAAGGGGCTTAAACAAACAAACGAGCAATGCCATGCTAAAAAAGAGTAACTGTGGTAGGTGAAGAACTTTAATTAAATCTTTTAAAATTGTCTGTACTCATGTTCTTGGAAATAATCCCAATTTGAAGACCACTGTTCAATGACTCCACTAGGTGAAAAATCTTCTTCCCATTAAAAGTGAAGTAGACATTTAATACTTCCAGTCAAACCTGAATCAAGACTTTCTACAGACATTTAAAAAGGCAGATTATGGAAAATTACATTAGAAATCAGCTGGAATAGAGGCAGTGTTATTCACTGGCTCAGGTTGTGTCTATCCAGGATGCCCTGATACTCTGGTTTGCTTTCCCCAGCAAGCTCTGGTGCACCTCTTGTCCCAGCATCCTGGCAGTTTTTCTTTACTTTTCTTTTTCTTTCTAGGCAAAAGGGTCCAAATTTAGATAATAAATTATATATCACATACTTCTACCCCAATCCTCTCCCATTAATACGACTTTTTGAGAATCTATGGTCCAAGGTTGATCAATAATTATGTAGAAATGCCCAGAGCCACAGAGTTCTAACATAAAGGGAAAATGTTCTCACCCCTAATTCCAGTATTACAGAACCTGAGGCTGTGTGCTTTCTGATTGTAGCTTTATCCCTAGGTCTAAAATAATGAGCTATATAAATGACCACCTAGGACTCTTTTTCAATGGGGAAAAAGGCAGGGAAACTGGATATTGAATTTGCAAAATTAAAACAGGTCTTTAGCATCATAAAAGACTAGCAGTCTTTCGAATCCTTACATTGATGTTTCTTAAGGGAGTAAGATGGAGTGAAAATGTTTGAGCTTTTTATTTCTCAATTTAGCATAGAGTATATGAATGAGTTACATTCATTTTCATTCAACATTCATTCTGCAATCATTCATTAAGTATTTAAGGCACCCCAAATGCCTGTCTTCAAGGACTTTAAAGTTAAGTAGGGGAGACAGACAAGCAAAGAATGCAATATAAGGTGGTAGGTGCTGCAAAAACATAAAGTGGGAAAACAAAGGAAAAACTTCCAGCATGTCAAAAGGTATTAGGAAACCCTTTTGATCCTTCTTGACTTAAAGGAGTAAATAGAGATCTGTATTTTTGGTTCATGAACGGACTTCCTTAATTCTAACTACGTGAATACACAAGTCCCCCTCCCTGACAAATGTCTGAATCTTAAAGCTGAATGTAATTGGCATCTATTTTTGAACTTTTATAAACTATTTATGAAGAAATGTTTTGCTTCTTGATGCAAAGCCATGGGCAACTGCAATTCACCACAACTTCTCTCCTGCTGCCCGAATTCTTTGAATAAGGCATTGTGTGAAATTCCGACCTCATTAAATCTGCTGTTTAGCTGTGCTCTGTGCAGCCACTGCGAATCTGCTCTGGGTCAACCCTCCTGCTTGTGAAACCATTTAAGGCAAACAAGATGCCTGAACCATGAGGTGTAACATAATACCAAAGTCAGACAGCCACATTCTTTACTGCTTAAGTAAATTTCTACATTCTTTGCTGATCAAACTAAATTCTTTTTCCATTTTTATTTGGTAGAATCATTCAGACAAAATGTTGCTTCTTCCAAATATTAAATTGCACTGGAGGACCACATAGTTAAAAAGCCGAGAAGCTTATTGCACTTAACCATAGTCAACAAAGGGATAAAAATCCGAGTTGGAAAGAGTTCCCCTGGTAATTTAATTCTAGAACAGAAATTGCCAATGACACCATTTGGACAAATTAAGCAAAATATTTTCTATTCTGTACTATAATTTCAGAGCACAAGATTCATTCCAGAATAATTTTACTCTGCTCTAAAGCAACCCAAAAAGTCATTAAGTGTGTGTGCGCTCACATGCATGCATGTGTTAGGTAGATGGGAAAAATGTCTACTAGAATTGAGACCATATTCTCATTTCACATGATTTGACAGTTCTTATGAGGCATCAGTCACTGTTTTTCTACCTACCTTAGTGACAGTCTCAAATCAATCAGTGACCTGGATGGAAAAGATTTTATAGCCCATTACCCAAGCCTTCAGTCATCCCACTGGTATTGTGACCAAACTGATTTTCAACTCCAAAAATAGACTCTGCTACTGAAGATATGAGATTTTCCAGATTGAGACAACAATGTGATGGGTTTGAAGGAGATCTACAGATTTCTTCAAAAGTATTTGTAATATATTTTTATAACTTCAATTATTCACAAAGCCTCAAATAAGCACCATTGTTAAGTTTAAAATATTTTATATCTGATGTATTAGGATGACATTAATACTCAATGTGGAAACACATAATAAATTCTTTAAAAAAGATTTTTTTTAAGCTTCTTGAAGTATGTGTTTCTTTTTACTTTTTTAATTTTAATTTTATTTTTCTCATGATATATTTAAATAACAACAATCTTTAATAGTTGCTTTAACCTTGCTAGAAAGAACATTTGTATATATTCATAATTTAATTTTTAGAATATAATTATTTTTTTTGATTATTTTTTGAAAAATTTGTGGGTCCATAGCAGGTATATATATTTATGGGGTACATGGGATGTTTTGATAGAGGAATGTAATGTGAAAAAAGCACATCATGGGGAATGGAGTATCCATTCCCTCAAGCATTTATCCCTTGAGTAACAATCCAATTACCTTTTTAAGTTATTTTAAATTATATAGTTATTATTCACTTTAGTCACTCTATTGTGCTATCAAATAGTAGGTCTCATTTATTCCTTCTATATTTTTTTGTACCCATTAACTATCTGCATCTTCCCCACCAACCCCTCACCAGCCTTTCCAGACTCTGGTAACCACAGTTCTACTCTCTTATGTCCACGAATTCAATTTATTTGATTTTTAAATCACACAAATAAGTGAGAATGTGATATTTGTCTTTCTGTGCCTGGCTTATTTCACTTACCAGAAAAATCTCCAGTTCCGTTCATGTTGTTGAACATGAATGGATCTCATTCTTCTCTATGGCTGATTAGTACTTCGTTGAGTGTACGTACAACATTTTCTTAATCCATCCATCTGTTGATGGACAGTTAGGTAGCTTCCAAATCTTAGCTATTGTAAACAGTGCTGCAACAAACATAGGAGTACAAATATTTCTCTTATATACTGATTTCTTTTATTTTCACTGTACACTCAGCTTGGCTTGCTGGATCATATGGTAGCTCAATTTTCAGTTTTTCTGAGGAAACCTCAAACTGTTCTTCATAGTAGTTGTACTAGTTTACATTTCCACCAACAGTATACAAGAGTTCCCTTTTTTCTACATCCTTGCCAGCATTTGTTATTGCCTGTCTTTGGATATAAGCCATTTTAATGAAGATGAGATGATATCTCATTGTAATTTTGCTTTGCATTTCTCTGATGATCAATGATGTTGAGCACCTTTTTATATATCTGTTTGCCTCTTGTCTTCTTTTGAGAAATACTTATTCAAATATTTTGCCCATTTTTGAATAGGATTATCATTTTTTTTTCCTATAGAGTTTTATGAGCTCCTTATATATACTGGCTATTAATCCTTTGTCAGAGGATAGATCACAAATATTTTCTCCCATTCTGTGGGTTGTTTCCTCACTTGGTTGGTTGTATCCTTTGCTGTGCAGAAGCTTTTAAACTACATGATTTTGTTTGTCCATGTTTGATGGGCTTGCCCATGCTTGTGAAGTATTGCTCAAGTCTTTGCCACACCAGTGTCCTGCAGATTTTTGCCAGTGTTTGCAGTAGTTTCATAGTTTGAGGTCTTAGAGTTAAGTCCTAAATCCATTTTAATTTGATTCTTGGTGAGAGATAGGGGTCTAGTTTAATTATCTTGCATATGAATATCCAGTTGTCCCAGCACCATTACTTGAAGAGACTATCTATCCCCCAGTGTATGTTCTTGGAAACGTTGTCAAAAATGAGTTCACCGTAGGTTGTTCCTGGGTCCTCTATTCTTTTCCATTGGTCTATGTGTCTGCTTTTATGCACATACCATGCTGTTTCTGTCACTATAGCTCTGTAGTACAATTTAAAGTCAGGTAATATGATTCCTCTAGTTCTGTTCCTTTTGCTTAGGATAGATTTCACTATTCTTAGCCTTTCATGGTTCCATATAAATTTTAGAATTGTTTTTTCTACTTCTGGGAACAATGTCCTTGTTATTTTGATAGGGATTGCACTAAATCTGTGGATTGCTTTGGGTAGTACTGTCATTTTAACTATACTGATTCTTTCAATCCATGAACATGGAATATTTTTTCAATTTTTTGGTGTCCTCTTCAGTTTCTTTCATCAGCGTTTTATGGTTTTCATTATAGAGATCTTTCACTTCTTTGGCTAATTCTTAGATCTTTAATTTTATGGATAATTATTATAAATTTTAAATTTGTCTTTAAGATTGTTCACTATTGGCATATAGAAATGTTACTGATTTTTCTATGTTGATTTTGCATTCCACAACATTGCTGAATTTGTTTACTAGTTCTAATAGGTTTGTGTGTGTGTATGTGGAGGCTATAGGTTTTTCTAAATATAAGATCATATCATCAGCAAATGAGGATAATTTGACTTCTTTTCCAATTTGGATCTCTTTTTAGTTTTCTCTTGTCTAATTGTTTTAGCTGGGACTTCCAGTACTATGCTGAATAACAGTAGTGACAGTTAGCATTTATGTCATGTTCCAGATGTTAGAGAAAATGCTTTCAGTTTTTTTCCAATCAGTGTGATACTAGCTGTGGTTTTGTCATATATGGCTTTTATTATGTTGAGGTATGTTCCTTCTATACCAAGTTTTTTGAGGGTTTTTGTCATGAAGAGGTGTAGAATTTTATCAACTGCCTTTTCAGCATCATTTGAAATGTTCATATGGTTTTTGTCTTTCATTCTGTTGGTACGATGTATCAAACTGATTGATTTGCATATGTTGATCCATCCTTGCAATAAATAAATCCCAGAAATAAATCCCACTTGGTCATGATGAATGATCTTTCTAATGTATTGTTGAATTTGACTTGAGAGTATTTTGTTGAGGATTTTTACATCACTATTCACTGGAGATATTGGCCTGTAGTTTTCTTTTCTTCTTTTCTGTTTTTTTTTTCCTGTGTCTTTGTCTGGTTTTGGTATCAGGGTAATACTGGCCTTGTAGAATGAGTTTCAAAGTATTCCCCCTCTTCTATTTTTTTAATTAGTTTGAATAGGATTAGTATTATTTCTTTAAATGTTCAGTAGAATTCAGCAGTGAAACCATTGTGTTCCAGGCTTTTCTTTACTGGAAGACTTTTTTATGATGGCTTTGATCTCATTACTTACTGGTATATTCAGGTTTTGGATTTCTCCTTGGTTCTATCTTGGTAGGCTGTATGTACCTAGGAATTCGTCCATTTTTTTCTTGATTTTCCAATTTATTGGCATATAGTTGCTCAGAGTAACCACTACGGATCCTTTGAATTTCTATAGTATCTGTTGTAATGTCTCCATTTTCAGTTTTGATTTTACTTATTTCCAATGCTTCACTTTATTTTCTTAGTCTGGATAGAGGTTTGTCAATTCTGTTTCATTTTTCAAATAAAAACTTTTTGTTTCATTCATATTTTGTATTTTTTCATTTTAATTGTATGTATTTCTGCTCTAATTTTTATTATTTCTCTTATCCTACTAATTTTGGGTTTGCTTTGCTTTTGCTTTGCTAGTTCTTTAAGATTCATCATTAGATTGTATATTTGGAGTTTTTCATTTTTTCATGACCACAGTTTTAAGAATATGCATCCTTCTGAGTACTGCTTTTGCTGTATTTGATAGGTTTGGTTTATGCTGTGTTTCCATTATCATTTGTTTTAAGAAATTGTTCAATTTTATTCTTAGTGTCTTCATCAAACTACTTGTCATTCTTTGTTATTCAGGAGCATATTGTTTAATGTCCATGTATTTTTAAAGTTTCTAAAATTTCTCTCATTATTATTTTTTAGTTTTATTCCATTGTGGTCAGAGAAGATGCTTGATATTATTTCAGTTTTTGAATGCTTAAAACTTGTTTTGTGATCTATGGTTTTTATCTTTGGGAATAATCTATATGCAAAGAAAAATAATGTATATTATGCAGCTATTGGATGAAATGTTCTGGAAATATCTCTTAGATCCATATGGTTTGTAGTATAGATTAAGTATAATGTTTCTTTTTTGATTTTCTGTCTGGAAGATCTGTCTAATGTTGAAAATGGGGTGCTGAAGTCTCCAGCTATTATTGTATTGGGTCCTATCTCTATATTTAGCTCTAATAATATTTCCTTTACATATCTGGGTGCACTAGTGTTGGGTGCACATATATTTACAATTATTATAACCTCTTGCTGAATTGACTCTTTTATCATTATATAGTGACCTTCTTTGTCTCTTTTATAGTTTTTGTCTTGAAATCTATTTTTTTCTGATATAAGTATACTACTTCTGCTCTTTTTTGGGTTTCCATTGGCATGGAATATCTTTTTTCATCCTTCTAGTTTTTGTCTATATGTGTCTTTTTAGGTAAAGTGTGTTTCTTGTAGGTAACAGATTATTGCTTCTTTTTTTTTAAATCCATTCAGCCCATCTACATCTTTTGATTGGAGAATTTAGCCAATTTATATTCAATGTTATTATTGATAAACAAATACTCTCGCCAGTTTGTTTTTTGTTTTCTGGTTGGTGTTTTGTGATCCTTTTTTCTTTCTTTCCTTCCCTTTTTCCTCTAGGGAAGGTGGTTTTCTCTGGTGAATTAATTTAGTTTCTTGCTGTTTATTTTTTGTATACATTGTATGTTTTATGGTTTGAGGTTACCATTAGGCTTGCAAATGGTATCTTATAATCCATTATTTTAACCCTCAAACCCAGAATGGGTCTAGAAGTGCTGTCCAGGATTCAGAGGCTAGAGTCAAATACCTAAGTGGTCTGCCTGGTAGTCTATTGTTGCTAAGCTGGCACTCAAACCACATGATGCCATCCTTCCCACTTTTCCATCCCCTTCCAAAGGCAGAGGAGCTTCAGCTTGTAGCCACTGCAACCCTAGGTCACAAAGAGTACTGCCAGACTACCACTGGTGTTCCCTAAGGCCCAGGGTCTCTTAAGCTAGCTTGTCATTAATTCTGCCTGACCTGAGACTCAGCCTTTGGGACAGTGGGCTCCCCTCTGGTCCCAGGCAGGTCCAGAAATGTCATCCAAAAGTCATGTCCTGAAATCAGAGACCCCAGCAGCAAGCTTGGTGCTCTACCCCACTGTGGTCATGCTGATAACTAAGGTGCAAGACAAAGTCCCCTTTACCTTTCCCTCTGCTTTTCTCAACCAGAAAAAAATTTGCCCTATAACAACAATAGCTGGTTATGTGCTGAGTCTCACCTGAAGGCAGTAAGTCTCAGGGGTTTACCCAAGGTTCTCAATGTAGTACCTGGGTGTCACTGTTGGTTATTCAGGGACCAAGGGCTCTTCAGTTAGCAGGTGATGAATGCTGTCAGAATGGAGTTCTTCCCTTTAAGGCAGTTGGGTCTCTTCTGGACCAGGGGGTGTCTAGAAATGTGCTTTGGGAGCTAGGGCCTGAAATGGGGGCCTCATGACTCTGATAAGTGCTTTATTCTGCTGTGGCTGGCCTGGTTTTCCTTTCTGCTCTAACGTGATAACACTGAGTTCAATGCCTCATAATTGCTATGATCTCCCTCCCCCAATTTCCAGAGATGCTCTCTGTAACACTGAAGAGGGTCCCTTCAGTGTCTATTTCAGTGATATAGAATGAAAACCAGGTAATACGTGTGCTCACCTGATTTTTGGTTCTTATGATGTTTTTTCTTAATTTGGTGTCCTTGCAGGGGTGACAATTGATCGAGCTTTCTATTCTGCCATCTTGCTCAACCTTCCATATGGGGGGTTTTAAAAAAGCTAAATATCCCAAAATTTTGGAAGATTTAATAGTATAACTGGAATAACAGATGTGTTCATTTTTACTTATTTATGTTATCACATAAAAGCCATTGCAAATTAGAATGTGTCAAACGAAAAAAGTGAATAAATTCAATATGTCCACATACACCCATCTTAATACATTATAAAGTGTGTTATTAAAAATGTCATTGTAAAATATGTCATTATATAAGAGATTATAAAATATACAAGATGTTTTAATATGCAAAACAGGGGAAACAGATGATGAGGAAAATTAATAAAGCTTAAAAGATATTTTAATTTTATGCCAATTTAGAATGAGGAAATATTTCCCTACATTTTTGTTTTCAATAAGTTCTTAGTTACTTTGTATTCTTTTTTTTTTTCTTGAGATGGAATCTCACTCTATTGCCCCGGCTGGAGTGCAATGGCATGATCTCGGCTCATTGCAACCTTCATCTCCTGCATTCAAGCAATTCTCCTGCCTCAGCCTCCTGAGTAGCTGGAACTACAGGTGCCTGCCACTAAGCCCAGCCAATTTTTGTATTTTAGTAGAGATGAGGTTTCACCATATTGGCCAGTCTGGTCTCAAACTCCTGACCTCATGATCTGCCGGCTCCAGCCTCCCAAAGTGCTGGGATTACAGGTGTCAGCCACCACACCCAACCCTCTGTATTGGTAAAATCTAAATTTTAGAACATTTTACAAGCTTGAAATAATAATAAATAAGAAACTAAATAGATATTACATAAGGAAAAATTTAAAATATAGTAAACTTGAATTAGGTTTTCTGAGTGATGAAGATAACTCCATGCAATATAGAATCCATGAGTCAGTAAAAATGTTAAGGAACTTGATAAAACCATAGAAAAAGGGAAATATATAATGTCAATACCTTTATGAATAGATACACATTATTAAGAAAACATTCTGCAAATGTCATTTCTGGAAAATACTGAATGAGATTTGAATGGTATTGTTTTAACTATATGATAATATTTTTCTACCTTCAAAACATACGTAGGAATTAAGACATTTTAAAGAATTGCCTTATCTTTCTTTTTTGTCATTTCAGGAAAAGCTGAAGACTAGTCAGCCAATATTTTATTTAAAAACAAATAAACAAAAAAATGTGGTTGGTTTTGACTACTTTTCTCTTACAATTAAAATCAGATAGGCTAATCACACACACAGAAATGATATTCAACAAACATTAACTTAATATCTATTCTATCTAGGAACTAGATAATACCTATCCCCAGTACTAGCAATAAAAGGTCATTACAACTTTGTCACTGTCTGCCAGTGGCTCATGATCTAGTTTAGGATTCTTTTTCTTTTTTGAGATGGAGTCTCGTCTGTCACCCAGGCTGGAGTGCTGTGATGCTATCTCAGCTCTCAGCTCACTGCGACCTCCACCTCCCTAGTTCAAGCGATTTTCCTGCCTCAGCCTCTCAAGTAACTGAGATTACACCGTGCATGGCACCACGCCCAGCTACTTTTTTGTGTTTTTAGTACAGATGTGGTTTCACTGTGTTAGCCGAGATGATCTCCAGCTCCTGACCTCGTGATCCGCTTGCCTCAGCCTCCCAAAGTGCCAGGATTACAGACATGAGCCACTGTGCTCCTCCAGGATTTTAAAAAGAAAATAAGTAGTCATTACACATGTAAGTCAGTAAACAACAGACTTGCACTTGATACAATGGTTGTAAAGAATATAAAGGTATCAAGTTTACGCAGGAAAAACAGAAAATAACAAATAAAGGAAGTTCCTGAGAAGATGAAACTAGAGACACCTAGAAGGTTGTATGGAAATGTCAAGACTAGTAATTTAGGGAAAGATGAAAAACAGGTTGTTATTATATTCCGTTTTCTGACAGTGTCAATCTCATAAATATCAACTATCAATTTCAGAATGTCTAAGGTCACAAGACACGAAGATACAACCCTACTTTCTAGAAAATAACAGAAAATATCTTTATATTCAGAAAGACAAATAGTACATGATCTCATTTATATGTGGAACCTAAAAAACAATCAAACTGATAGAGAATAGAATGCTGGCTACTAGGGACTGAGTGAAGCAGTGGGGAATGGTGAGACATTGGTAAAAGGGTACAGACTTTCAGTTATCAGCTGAAAAATTCTGGAGACTGCATGTAGGGCATGGTGACTAGAGTTTATAATAACATATTGTATACTTGAAATTTGCTGAGAGAGTAGATCTCAAGTGTTCTCACCATAAGAAAAAAAAAGGTAACTATGCAGTGAGGTGATTGATATGTTAATTAGCTTGATTGCTATTATTTCACAATATATGCATATACCAAAACACCACATTGAACAACTTCAGTATGTACATTTTGATTTATCAAACAACCTCGATAAACTTGAAAGCTTAAATCACAGATGGTAGTTATCTTCATAAGACATGTTAAATATGATCCATTGTTAATGACTATACTTCAATTATGGAATAGATGATATTAAGAAATACTAACTAGAAAGATGTTATATTGATCGATAGATACATACATAGGAAAATGGATAGCTTACATTCAAGCTCAGAGTTCAAAAGTTTTAAGCTGCCTCAACAAGATTCATAATGACCACATTTTATTAACAAAGAGAACTAATAAGAGGTTCGGCATTAGCCTGAAAGTTCTCCTGCCATTGAGTGATTTTCTTACGACATATACTTAGCTCTTGCTATGACCCAATTATACATAATTCTTTTAAAATAGTATCATTACAACTGTGCTTATGACAAGCTCAACAACCATTTAAAAATATTCACCAAAGATGTTAATGTGGCTAAGCAGGAATATGGAGTCTGCATCCAATTTTGATAACCACAGAAGAAATGTTAGAATAAAATCATTTTGTAGAAACAGTATTTTGGTTTACCCTAGACTGAACCAAGATTGACACACAAAACACTGCATTTTTCAGATATTTAAAGAAAAACAAATAATTGACTTTTAAGACATTATGCTTAGAAATTGTGTGATGTATACAATGCAGGGAATCATTCAAGACAGAACAATAATTTCACTGGGTTCTTAGCCTCATTAAATATACCTTAGGAGATGGAAAGGTCTACAGTGAACAAATAGCCTCCTCCATGTGGGTTTCAGAGACTCTCTATTAGCTTAGCAATGAAAGAATCATTATGAGAGTCTGAAAAATAAGCACTTGTTGATTTGATAACTTAAGGATTGTCCATTTTAGTACCTAGGCTAGCTATATGATGGTATTACTAGGTGAATATGTTAAGGAAATAAGCTGAATGATAAGGAAAACTGTTCAACAACTATAGCATATAGAACATCAAGCAGAGTCAACCATTTCACAAGTGTATGCAATTGGATATTAGAGGGCATCTCATGAAAATCATAGGATAAGTGATTCTGATGATCACTGAAGATTAGTGAATGAATGAATGAATGAATGATACTTTTATCATTTATTTTATTTTAGAGACAGGATCCTTATACGAAACCAAGTGTCTAAACTATCTCACAGCAATATTAAGTTCTGTCAATGCAAAACCTTTGGCACTTGTAGAAGGTAAAAAGATTCATGTTTTATCTGTGTAGTACTTATTTTCAGATTTACTTCATTTCCATTTCTGATTTAATTTTGAAGTTGTGATGAACGGTAGAGCTTAATGTTAACATCTAAAGATGATGAGCTAAGACTGAAGATACCATAATGTTTGAGAAATCAACATATTTGACTTCCTTGGTTCATGAATGTGTCTAAAAATTTTATAAAAGAAAAATAAATGTGTGTTATAATAGAGAGTGAAACTTAGCATTAGGGTAATTTTCTACCTGATTAGGTTTGAAGAAGTTTTCACACAGAATTCACAGCTCAGTAGTTTTCAAACATTTTGAGCACAGAAGTCCTCCTTTTAATAAAATATAGTATAAATAAAAATTGATAGTATAGTGAATATGCTTATATGATCAAATTAAAATGTTTTTATTTTCTCAATTAATTAATGGAAATTTCAGTTAAAGATATATGACAGAACATATGAATTGATGTCCTTCCCTTCTACAACACTAACTTCAATGATCAGAAAACAAATTTTTTAAAGGCCTCAACATGTAAGTCTAAAAAGTTAGGGGAAGAGAGGATAAAAACAAATTTTGAAAGTAGAATTAAGTAAAAAGGGAAATTATAGCTGATATTACCAGATCTGTGAAAGCACCATCAACACTGGAGAAATCAAGAAGAAACTCAATTTCAATCATGAAACCCCTCTAAAAATGCTAAGAAATTGGCAATTCCAGTTACCTGTGTATACAGGAATTCGACTGAGGATCAAAGGTGGTCTGATTACGGCTGTGTAAGAACTTACATGTGCTGGTTTTCTATGACATGCCTGCCACAACAATACACCCCAACAGCAAATTGATTGTCTCCCAGTTCTAAGGGCTAGGAGCCTGAAATTGAAGTATAGATGCGGTAGGTTTCTCTGCGGGCTGTGAGGAAGAATCTCTCATGCCTCTCTCCCAGCTTCGGGTGCTTTGCTGGCAATCTTAGGCACTCCTTGGCTTGCAGACATATCACCCTGATTGCTGCCTTCATCATCACGTGGTGTTCTCCCTGTGTGTTGTCTGTTTTTAAATTTCTTCTTTTTGTAAAAGCACCAGTAATATTGAATTGGGGTGCAGCTCCAATGACCTCATTTTAACTTGATTATCTCTGGAAAGATCCTCCAAACAGGATCACATTTTGAGATACTGAGGGTTATAACTTCAACATATAAATTTTGTGGGGACACAGTTTAACCCGTAACATTGTGAAGTCTATGTTCCCTCCTCATCTTCATGCAGATGAGATACTGTCTCTTCTCACCTCAGCAACAAAGAAAGGTTTATAGTCTGGATAAAATAATTATGAATGAACCTAATAAACTGTTCTGATTAGCTAAACTTTTGCCTCATAGAAATAAAGACTTAACTTACATAAACAGATTTTTGTTTTTTGGATGGCAGATGAGTTCACAATATCTGAAAAATTGGACTGAGACAAACAAGTTGCAATGGTGACTGGTGTTACAACTTTAGAATAATTTTCAATGAGAGATAAGAATTTTTACTATTAGCACCAAAAGTGTGTTTTGATTGGCGCAAATTATTAAAATTTGTCATGGAACAACCTGTGTGTCAATTATGTGTTATTTCAGCTTTTAAGATAGTTACAAATAAATATCAAAAGTAAAATTCAAAGTAAACCACTAAAATATCATATCAGTAAAAGCATGGGAATTCACAGGAAAAGATTTTAAAAACCTCAGTCTATAAAATCTTAGAGCCATTTTTATTTATTTCAATTAATATACTTTATTAATACCTAAGAAATTATATTATGCAATAACTTTTTGTTTGTTTGTTTGGTTGGTTCACAGACCTATTTGAGAATCTTAAAAAACTATGGTCCCTCTCCCCAAAAAAATGCAAGTATACCTTTTACCCATAAATATTTAAATTGTCACAGTCTGCAAGAAATTGAAGTACAGAAATAATTGAATTTCCTGACGCTTTTGAATAAAAATAAAGCTGAATTGGAATCTACAGTCTGCTACTTAGAAGCAGTATGATGGCTTAATCTCTGGGTTTCAGCTTTGCATATGTACAAAATTAGAAAATTATGCCTATATTTTTTTGTGATAACATGATGAAATTTATGTAATGTTGAAAAGATATAGTTGCTGTCTCTATATATTTGGGAGAGAGTGTTCTTTTAGCCTTAACACTGTGATCAACTCACTATTTTTCTTAGGTTCTATATTAATCATTCATTCATGACTCTTTTTATGTCACCTTCAGCTTGAGACATTCTCATTTTAAATCTGACAGTAGGTCTAAATATCAAAATGATGAAAATAACATGTTTCTACCCCTTCACATATGAAGTAATGAAGCTTTGCACCTAGAATGACTGTGTAAATGGAGATTTTTCTGGAAAGCATTAGAAAATTATTTTATACATTCTGTGTGGTAGTTTGTATTCTTCCCTTTAGAAACATTGTTTCCCTATCTTTATCTTATATCTGAACAACTTCAACAGTATCCTACCAGGAATTCATTCAGCTTTTCTATTCATTAAGCTAGAAATTCCTTGTCTCCAGAAGTAGACCATTTACATAAACACAAATCTAAGCAAATTCAGAGAGACTGAGAGATTTGGGGGTTAGGCAATGTGTCATATTTGAGAAGCCTGGATGTTAGCATTGGGCAAATTTAAGATCAAAGCATCAAAAAAAATTAAAGCCTTAATAACTATCCCAACAGTTATTTATGAAAATTAAATGAGATTGTGTAGATAAAGTAACTACCAAAGACAATGCCTTCACATATTTAGTTTTCAAATAACATTATCTTTTATTAAATCCAAAGCTCTCCTCAAATCATTCAAAATTGTTAGGCAGTTTTCATGTCAGCAGGAATTTCTATCAGAAATACACTTAATCGTTCCCTCTACATTTCCTATCAGAGATCTCAAATACATATTAGTGGGCGTTTCATACTCGATTATTTCTTCAACATTCTTCATATCATAGGGAACCTCATCTCTTTTAACATAAATTACTTCTCCTAAATATATTTTTTTCATCAATGTATTTCTTACCTTATGTTTTACTTAACAAACAAAAATTTAGATAAGTATTAACCAATACAAACTCTAGAAACTAAATTACTATTGGTAACCTTTGTGTTAGTCCATTTTCATAGTTCTGACAAAGACATAACTGAGACTGGGTGATATTTTAAGAAAAATAGTTTTAATGGACTCACAGTTCCACGTGGCTGGAGAGGCCTCACAATCATGGTGGAAGGCAAAAGGCTGGGCTGGGCGAGGTGGCTCATGCCTGTAATCCCAGCACTTTGGGAGGCTGAGGCACGCAGATCACGAGGTCAAGAGATCGAGACCATCCTGGCCAACATGGTGAAACCCCATCTCTACTAAAATACATCTCTATAAAAATTAGCTGGGCGTGATGGCATGTGCCTGTAGTCCCAGCTATTTGGGAGGCTGAGGCAAGAGAATTGCTTGAACCTGGGAGGTGGAGGTTGCAGTGAGCCGAGACTGCGCCACTGCACTCCAGCCTAGCACCTGGTGACAGAGTGTGACTCTGTCTCAAAAAAAAAAAAAAAAAAGGAAGGCGAAAGGCATATCTTACATGGCAGCAGCAAAAGAGAAAAAAATGAGAACCAGGCAAAAGGGTTTCCCTTATAAAATCATCAGATCTCATGAGATTTGTTCACTATGACAAGAACAGTATAGGGGAACCTGCCCGCATGTTTCAATTATCTCCCACCAGGTCCCTCCCACAACACGTGGGACTTATGGGAGCTATAATTCAAGATGAGATTTTTTGGGGGGGACACAGTCAAACCATATCAACCTTATTTGTAAAAATTTTGGCAGCAAAATCATACTTTTGATTTCCATTGAGTTTACTGTTACTTAAAAACAGGACTTCTCAGAATCTCACTGATCACTGATCAATCATATGCAGAAAAATTAACATAATGCACATAAATATAATTTTTCAGAAACATTTAAAGAATTATGTTATAGGGATTTTCTTTTAAGAATAATATATTTGCATTCATTTGATCATCTCTAATTCAGTCTTTCTTCAATAGCAACATGCTTTCCTAAGAGAGCTAAATAATAGTAACCATTCTATATCCATATAGTAGAACAAAGCTAACTTAATTTTGTTGCAATATCAGCAAACAAACACAAAATGTTTTATATTAAAAGGCTATCAAAAAGCTTCAACAGAGCTATTGTCCTGAAAGAACTTGTTCAATGCCTTCTGTTGTGAACTGAATGTGTACCCTCAAAATTTATATATTGAGCCCAAAGCCTCAGTATATCTGTATTTGGAGACAAGGCCTCTAAGAAAGTAATTAAGATTACATAGGGTACCATTACCTTAGGGAGCAGGCTCTGATCTGAAAGCATTAATGTTCTTGTAAGAAGAGAACCAGAGCACCAGAGATCCGCCCCTCTTCTCTCTCTCTGTCTTCTTTATGTGCGCCCACACACATATCAAAGAAAAGCGTGTGACCACAGCGTGAGAAGGTGGCCATTGGCAAGCTGGGAAGAGAGCCCTCACAAAAAGCTAAATACATTTTCACTGTGATCACAGACTTCTAGCCTCCTTAACTGTGAGAAAATAAATTTGTCATTGAAGCTATTCAGCCTGTGATATTTTATTATGGCAGCCCAAGTAAACTAATGTGCCTTCTAATACTAATTTATTTTTTATGCCAGAGCTTGAGAATATATGCCTGTGTGCCAAATAACTTTTGAGAAAAACACATATAAATTTGGAGTCAGCAAATTAAGGTTTATATTATAAATAGATTGATATCTGTTACAATAAAAACAACTGGGTAAAAAATATAAATGTCCAAGGAATGATAGATAGACATTATTGTGTTATATCAAAAAATTAAAGTGCAACCAAAATTTGAGTAATCTTTTGGAAATTGAGTTCTAACCTTTTCAAGATATATGGATTTTTAAATTCTATTAAACATACCTACTCAAAAGAGAATCTAACAAGCAAATTCAGACTCCCATGTCTTAATAGAAATAATATATGAATGAGATGAATGAGTTACTGGAGGTTTTGATTTTCTTTTTAACAATACAAAGAAAATTCATGAAAGAACATTATATTTTTTTTAATTTCCTTTTTTTTTTTTTTTGAGATGGAGTCTCGCTGTGTCACCCAGGCTGGAGTGCAGTAGTGCAACCTCAGCTCACAGCAACCTTCACCTCCCAAGCTCAAGTGCTTCTTCTGCTTCATCCTCCTGAGTATATGGGCGTATACCACCACACTCAGCTAATTTTCATATTTTTAGTAGAGATGGGGTTTTGCTATGTTGGCCAGACTGGTGTCAAACTCCTGGCCTCTTGTGATCCACCTGCCTCGGCCTCCCCAAGTGCTGGGTTTACAGGCGTTAGGCACAGCACCCAGCCAATTCCTTAAATTCTTGAATGTACTACTGATCTATTTGAATCGAAAAGAAATTGTACTTATTTGACATGCTATGTGTTTCTTACCCCAATTTCTTTTAAATAAAATCAACTGGATCAGTGTCCACATTTCCGAATTACATTAATACTTGCTGCTGTGGATTGAATTGTATCACCCAACTCAAAAAAGATACATTGAAGTCCTAATCCTTAGTACCTCAAAATGTGGTTCTATTCGGAAATATGGTCTTAATGGAGCTAATGAAGTTAAAGTAACATTAGGTGGGCCCTAGTTCAATGTACCTGCTATACTTTTAAGAAAGATAAGTTTTGGCAGAGACAGACATACACAGAGGAAAGACAAGGAGAAGATACACAGAAAGATGCCATTTGAAAGCAGAGGAACATGCTAATGCAGCTGCAAGCCAAGGAACGCTAATGGTTGCCTGCAACCACTATAAGCGAGGAAAAGGCAAGAAACAATTTATTCAGAGTCTCAGAGTGTACCCTACAGATTTCAAACTCCTATTTTCCAGAAATGGGAGGTAATTCATATCTACTATCTTCAGCCACAACTGTGTGTACTTTGTTACTGCAGCCCCAGGGAACTAATAAACTTATATTATAAAATAACATTTACCAATGTATAAAGTTATAGCATACCTTCCAGCTCTCAAACTGAATCAAATTCTATCAACAACAGAAACATAAATTAACTAATGGAAAAAATGCATCGATAATTAGAAATGTGTGGCATAAAGTAAATAGATTGCGTAAAATTGTTTTTTTTTTAATTAGGAGACTATTAATGAAATATAGCTCATCTGAAAGCATTTTTAATAAAGCATTTCATATTTTTAATTAGTAACACATGTTTGTGTGTCATTGAACCCAGTCACTTTATTTTGGAAGACAAATATCATTTGATATCAAATTAGAAGGTGACTGAAAATTAAATGATTCTCTTTTTAAGATAAACCACAATAACATACTTAAATAGGATATGTGTTGCTACAGTGTGCACAATTCATAATCAAATTTTTTGAACTGAAGATTCTTAATGTATGCTATGTTAAAAGGGTCTGCAGATCATTTACAAGAGAATAGAAAGTCTCCTTTCTAAGAGTCCTTTGATCTAGATAATATCAGACTCTCCACGTTTTATGTAGAAAATTGTTTGTATGCATATAATACTTCTCTACTAATTTAAACTCTTTAAGATAACCCTGAGGCTCTGATGAAAGCTACATAGCTTGAGTTTTTGGAGATATTCGCACTTCTTAATCTTTCATTTTAAAATGGAGCCATTTCAACCTCAGAAACTGTCATCCTCACTTACATTTACAAGCAATCAGTGGTACCTGAGCATCGTAACAAAGTTTCATTTCAACCACAGCAAGAACTATAAAAGAAAGTGGGAAAGGCATTATAGACTATGTCTTATCCACTCCAGCTTGTCAGATATAAATAAACTCCTGTACACATGAGCACTATGACAAAAAGAAGAGAACAGTATTAAGTTTCCTTGTTCATTTTTCACTGAAATCATTTTAGTACTGAAGTTCAATTTTGTACCTAACTGTTCTTTATTTCAACATAGCATCCCCTTGCATTAACACAAAGATACACTATGTGTTTTTATGCTTTTTCACGTTTCCATAGTAGCAAAAAGACAAATCTTTAGCTACACAATAAAGAAAAATAGTGTCAATAATTGGCAGTCACCTAGGCTTTATTATGTGCCAGGCACTATTCTAAGCTCTTTACTTGTATTAAATCAATTAATCTTCATAATAACCCTGAGAGCATATGAAATATAAAGCTGAGAACCAGCCATCCAATCTAACATTGGTGTGCTTCCTTATCTAAGCATATTTCATATTCATTCATGTGCTGACAGAGCAATTCAGAGAAAAACACAAACACATAGAAAATATATAATTCCTTTATCAGTAAGGAAATCTGCAGCTGGAGATGTTTTCTACCATTGCCAAAGAAACACTGCATCAATGTAGAAATGAAGAATGTAGAAATATCCCAATATATTCAGATGCATTGTGTTGCTTTCTACATAGACACTGATGATGAAAGAGCAATATGTTGGAGGTTTGGATACCTGAGTTTCAACCTTGATGCTACATCTCTCTAGTTATGTATAAGCATAAAGGAAACATCACAACACCTTGGCAAGACCTTGATTTCCCCACTTTATAAGTAAAGATGAACGCTGATATTCCTTTGATTTCTAAATGCAGTAAATTTGCTCATTTGATACTAAATGTGTGCATTAACTGTGGTAGATGCTTGAAGTACACAGACGAATGAAATATTTTCATGGTGATTGTATTCTTATTTTTAATAATTTTATTAAGTATAATTGATATATCCCTAATGGCACATATTTAACATATACAAAAAATTTGGTAAGTTTGAATAAATGCATTGAAGGAGTTTAGAAAACATCACTCGAAAAAATGCCACTCTCATATATTTAAAATAGTCAAACTCACAGAAGCAGATAGTATGATGGTTGCCAGGGGCTGAGAAGAGAGGAAATGGGAAATGAAGTAGTATTTGTCATTTTGTGACCAGCCCAATTCACAGAATAAAAAAGTAAGCTTTGGAATAGGAAAGATATTTGCAAACCATATGTCTGATAAAATCTTGACGTATTTATGATAAAAGGTTAATACCCAAACTATACAGGAAACTCCTATGACTTAACAGCAAAAACATAAATAACCTGATTTTTTAAAAGGCAAAGAACTTGCAGAGACATGTCTCCAAAGAAGATATACAAAAGGCTAATAGAAAATGAAAAGATCTTCAACATCACCAATCATCGGAAAAATACAAATCAAAATCCAATGAGAGGTCACCTCACACCCGCAAAATTTGCAAATTTTTTTAAAAAAGATGTGTTGGCAAGAATATGGAGAAATTAAAATCTTTGTACACTGTTGATATGAATGTAAAAGGGTGCAACTATTATAGAAAACTGTATGGAGGATCCCCCAAAATCAAAAATAGATCTACCATTTGATTCAGCTACCCACAAGATTATAAGTCATTCTGTCATAAAGACACATGCATACATATGTTTATTGCAGTACTGTTCACAATAGCAAAGACTTGGAACCAACCCAAATGCCCATCAATGATAGACAAGATAAACAAAATGTGGCACATCTACACCATGGAACATTATGCAGCCAAAAAAAGGATGAGTTCATGTCCTTTACAGGGACATGGATGAAGCTGAAAGTCATCATTCTCAGCAAACTAACACAGGAACAGAAAACCAAACACCATGTGTTCTCACTTATAAGTGGGAGTTGAACAATAAGAACACAAGGACACAGTGAGAGGAACATCACACACTGGGGCCTGTCAGGGTGTGGTGGCCTGTGGGAGGGATAGCATTAGGAGAAATACCTAATATAGATGACGGGGAGATGGATGCAGCAAACCACCATGGCACGTGGATACCTATGTAACAAACCTGCATGTTCTGCGCATGTATCCCAGAACTTAAAGTATAATAACAACAACAAAAAAAATTTTTAAAGAATTAAAATCAGGATGTCAAAGAGATATCTGCACTTCCATTTTCATTGCAGCAATATTCACAATAGCCAATATATGAAAACAACCTAAATGTTTAGGTAGGATGAATGAATAAAGAAAATGTACTAGACACATTAATGAAGAATTATTCTGTATTTTAAAAAAGAAAATCCTACCACATGCAAAATCATGGATGGACCCAGAGGACACTATACTAAGCAAAATAAGCTAGTCACGTATGGTATTCGTATTCTAATTTTCAACTCAGTAGTGCAAGTACTGTGATACAGTGAGGTCAGTTTACCGTGAGAAGCAAAGGGAGAACATTTAATCCAGACTAGGTAATTATAACAGTTTTTCTGAAGGGGCTGACAATAATTTGAGTCTTCAAACTACTCAGGGCTTAAGTATGTTATACGTAGAAAAATATTTTAGGCAGAAGAACCATTGAATTGTAAGGTAAAGAGAAATGAAAGAGCTGGACTTATGTGTTGAAAAGCCCACGTAATCTAGTGAGATTTACATATAGGCAATAACCTGGAAATAGAGAAAACAGAAGTTGAGAAAACTAGTAGGAAAAAGGTCATAAAGAGCATAAGTTGTGCCAAATAATTTTGCACATAGATTAATATTTTCCAACATGTATTCTCTAGAAGTAAACTGGGGCATGGTACACAATAGATTACATTTTTATAGGGAAAATACAAAATGGTATTTTAATGGCTTACACATTATAAAATAATTGACCTTACTAAATGTTAAGACATTTCCCAAATTTGTTTCCAAACTTATTTGATCATGAAATTTGTCCACCAATTTTTATTGCAAATTACCATGCAGACAAAACATTTCATTAATTACAGATGTATACTTTGATTAATTGTGTAGGACAAAAAGGTAAGAGAAAGAGGGAGAAAAAGAGAACCAACAAAACCCTAGAAGCTCCCTTTTTGTTTCTTCATAATTATTACGAAGCCTTACCCCAAAACAATTACTCCTATTGTATTTGAACTGCCATATAAGTTTTTTTCTTTTTAGAAAATTTAGGTAAATGTAATTTTACAATCAACTTATTTGTGGCTTGTTCCCTTTTACCCAAAATATATTTTATTCATGCTGCTGTGGGTAGAGATAGTTAATTCATTTTCATTACTGGAGAGTATTCATTGTATGAATCTACTACGATTTAGACATTCAACTCTGGCTGCTAATTTGGAGGTACCATAAGTAATTCTAAAATTACTATTTTTGCAAAAGTGTTCTGTTGCATGTATTTACTCAGTTCTGTTGGGTATAAACATTGCAGTCAAAGTGCTGCATTAAATAACATAAAATATCCAGGATAAGTAAATACTGCCAATTATTTTTTTTCGAATAGTTTTCCAATTTATATTCTTATCAGGAACATGTTAAGGGTTGGTATTGCTGCACGTATCTGCCAATAAATGATATTTTGTGTTCTGTTGCCCAGGCTGGAGTGCAGTGGCATGATCTGGGCCCACTACAACCTCCGTCTCCCAGATTCAAGCAATTCTCCTGCCTCAGCCTCCCAAGTAGCTGAGACTGCAGGAGCCCACCACCATGCCCAGCTGATTTTTTTTTTTAAACAGAGTCTTGCTCTGTTACCCAGGCTGCAGTGCAATGACATAATCTTGGCTCACTGCAATCTCTGCCTTCTGGGTTCAAGCAATTCTCCTACCTCAGCCTTCCAAGTAGCTGGAATTACAGCTATGTGCCACAATACCTGGCTAATTTTTTTGCATTTTTAGTAGAGGTAGGGTTTCGGCATGTGAGCCAGGCTGGTCTCAAACTCCTGACTTCAGATGATTCGCCTGCCTTGGCCTCACAAAATGCTGGGGTTACAGGTGTGAGCCACTGTGCACAGCCTTGTTTAAGCCATTCATGTGTCTTGTTTGTGGTATCTAAAAGTGTTTAATTTGTATTTTTCCTTTTTTTTTTTTTTTGAGATGGAGGCTTGCTCTGTTGCCCAGGCTGTAGTGCAGTGGCACGATCTCAGCTCACCGCTACTTCTGCCTCCTGGGTTCAAGAGATTCTCCTGCCTCAGCCCCCCAAGTAGCTGGGGTTACAAGGCACATGCCACCCCACCTGGCTAATTTTTGTATTTTTAGTAGAGACGCGGTTTCAGCATCTTGGCCAGGCTGGTCTTGAACTCCTAACCTCGTGATCCACTTGTCTTGGCCTCCCAAAGTGCTGGGATTACAGTCATGAGCCATCGTGCCCAGCCTAATTTGTATTTTTCCTAACTAATAATGAGGTTAAGCATGATGTCATATAATTTGGCAATTTGGATATTTTCTTTTGGAAATGCATTTTCATATTTTTTATCCATGTTATTATTAATTTGATGATCTTTGGTTGGTTGTTGACTGTTGCTTTTTCCTCTCTTCTTATTGATTTGTAGGCATTGTTTAAATATTCTGAAGACTAGCACTATGTCAATTACATGAATTATAAATATTACTGTTATGTACGTTGCTTAGCATTACATTCTCTTAATGTTGTCATTTCATGACTAGAAATCTCTATGTTATTAGAGGGTGAGGTAGATGTCAAGATGTGTTTTTAGTTTTTATTTTCAATTTTCATTTTTTGAAACAGGGTCTCACTCTGTCACCCAGGCTAGAGTGCAATAAGCTAGGTACCATCCTAGCTCATTACAGATTCTACCTGTGATCAAGTGATTCTCCTGCCTCAGTCTCCTGAGGAGCAGGGACTAAAGGCACACCACCATGTCCAGCTAAAGGATATATCTTTAATATGTATATCCAATTAATTTAGCATCATTTGAATAAAAGAATTATTTCCTTTCTTCTGTACAGTACAATTTTGTTATAAAACAACTTACATGCATGCAGACTTTGTTTCTGGATGACTCATTCTCCTCTCTCAGTCATTTTGTCTCTGTGCCAACACTACCATACTGTTTTGATTTCTGTTTAAATAACTATACCAAGTATATTAAATTTGCATTTGTGTATAAATCTAATAAAACTTCGAGTAAATAAATTCAAAATTAGTAAGAAAAAATATGGCAAAATTTATTTAATTTCTAGAAAGAAAAAGCAAAATTACATTTTAGAGAATTATTTAAATATAAATAATTCAAACAAAAATTATTTAATCTTCTAATATAGCAGAGCATCAAAGTTTTGTGTCTAATGTAAATCTAAGTTACACAAAACAATGCATTTTCTATGTGAATGTCGCAGTGAGGTGCCATTTTGAGATAAGATCTTGGGCACAAGTTCTCTAAAATCACTTTTGATATCCATACAAATAAGTCTTTCCTCTGATTCTTGAAGATCAGCTTAGTTATGTGTGGTCCCTTATATTACACAAACCCACTATACAAAGTTTTATTGGAATCTGATTAAGATGACATTTAATATAGAGAATATTTTGAAATATGTTGGCATATTTACAACATCATATTCTTAAATTCATGAAAGTATCTCTCTTCTTTTTATTCTACTAACATTTTACGAATTTTTTTTGTTGAGGTCTCAAGCATCTTTTTTCAGATTTATGGTATTTATTTGATGTATTCAATATCATTGTAAGTCACATAATTTTATTTATTTATTATTTTATTTTTATTATTTTTTATTTCAATAGGTTTTTAGGGAAGAGGTGGCATTTGTGTATGTGGAATTAAGTTACATAATTTCAAATATCTTTTTTTTCTGCCTTTTGTTTTTGGTATATGGAAACCTAAACTTTTGTATATTGACCTTGTAGCCAATGATTTTGCTAAATGAATTAACTAATTCTCATAATATATGTGCTATTTTTTTGGTGGTTATATATCAGAATCAACTTGGTTGTTATATATATTTAATATTACCAGATACTTTTGGTTTGTATTTAGGAGGCATTTTTCTCCACTTGTCATTTTTAATGACTATAAAAATATTTACTTCTAAAATTTTTATAGTTTCACATCTTGCATTTAATGTCATGGTTATAGTGAATCTGTGAATGAGAAGACTTTTACGTCTTCCTTTTAATCTTTATACATATTTCTATCACCTTAAATCACTATGTAAGTCTTTAATAAAATGTCTAAAAGAAGTGATGATAGGTATTGCCATTTTTTATTCTAGAGAGATATTTCAAAACATCACAATTAAACATGTTTGTGATAGAACTATTTTAGATGTTTTATCAAATTAAGAAATTTTCTTCCTATATTTAGTCGTCTAAGAGTTGTTATCATGAATGTATATTGAAATGTATTAAATGTTTATTCTAAATTTTATTGTGATAATCATATTATTTTTGTTAGTGTTTTGGGTTATATGCATTGATTAAAGCAGCCTCCAGTTACAGAAGTAAATTCAACTTGGTTGTTACATATATTTAATATTACCAGATATTTTTGGTTTGTATTTAGGGGGCATTTTTCTCCACTTGTCATTTTTAATGACTATAAAAATATTTACTTTTAAATTTTTATAGTTTCACATCTTGCATTTAATGTCATGGTTATAGTACTTAGGGTCATAGAGTTAGAGTCATCAAGACTGTGGTCTATTGGCATAGGACTAGACAATTAGATCAATGGAACAGTAGGGAGTGCAGAAATAGACCCACATATAGATGGTCAATTGAGTTTCAATGAAAGTACAAAAGCAATTCACTGGGAAAATAATAGTATGATTCAACAAATATTCCAGAAAAATTGGCAGTTTATGTGCAAAACTAAATAAAAATTAAAAACTAACAACTGAAAAAAAGAGAAAAGTTACAAATTATAAATGTGAGAAATAAAAAAGGATATTTCTATAAATTCTTTAGATATCAAAAGAATAATAGGGAACTATTACAAACAACTCCACACACATAAATTTAACAAATTAGATTAAATTGATCTCTTCCTCTAAAATGCTAACTACCACAACTAACCAAATATAAAACAGATGATTTGAATAGCTCTATAATAATCAAGGAAATTAAAGTCATAATTAAATGCTCCCAAAAATAAATCTCCAGGTCCAGATGATTTCAGGAGATAATTCTACTAAAAATTTAAATACTTTACACCAATTCAAATCAAACTCTTCCAGAAAATAGGAGACACACTTCTTAATTCATTTGATAAAGGTAATGTTATCTTAATATCAAAACGAGAAGAATGTATTTTTTAAAAAATTACAGACAAATGGACTTCATAAATATAGACGAAAATCTTTTTTTTTTTTTTTTTTGAGACAGAGTCTTGCTCCGTCCTCCAGGCACCAGGCTGGAGTGCAGTGGCACAATCTCGGTGCACCGCAACCTCCACCTCCCAGGTTCAAGCAGTTCTTCTGCCTCAGCCTCCCGAGTAGTTGGGACTACAGTCATGCACCACCATGCCCAGCTAATTTTTGTAGTTTTAGTAGAGACAAATCTTTAATAAAATATTAGCCAATCCAGCAATATATAAAAATAATTATACATCACATCTATGTAGAGTTATTACATAGATACTAGGCTGTCTTAGTCTGTTCAGACTGTAATAACAAAATACCATTGACTGGCTAGCTTGTCAACAACAGAAATTTACATCTTATAGTTCTAGAGGCTGAGAAATCAAGATCATGACAGATACATTGCTCCGTTAGGGTTTGTTTTCTGGTTTATAGATGGTGTCTCTCACTGTGTTCTGACATAATGGAAAAAGCAAGGCATCTCTCTGGGGCCTCTTTTATGAAGACACTAATACCATGCATAAGAACTCTACCCTCATGACCCAAATGTCTCCAACTCCCAATTATCATTGTCTTGGGAGTTAGGATTTCAATGTATAAATTTCAGGATGACACAAATATTCTGACCATAGCAAAGGGTGGTTTAATACTTGAAAATCAATAAATATAATCTACCACATCAAGAAGGTAAAAAGAAAAAAAAAATGTGACCATATCAATTGATGCAGAAAAAGAGTTTGACAAAATCTAACACTGACTTTTTATTAAAACTCTCAGCAAGTTAGGAATACAGAATTACTTTAACTTGATAAAGAGAACCCACCAAAATTCTGTAGCTAACATTACACTTAATAGTGAAAGATAGAATTTCTGCTTTCATTGCTCTTATTTAAATACTTTCAAGGCTGTCCAATCTTTCAGCTTCCCTGGGCCACAATGGATGAAGAATTGTCTTGGGCCACACGTAAAATACATTACCACTAACAATAGCTGATGAGCTACAGAAAAAAGTCACACACAAAATGTTATAATGTTTCAAAAAAGTTTACTAATTTGTGTTGGACCACATTCAAAGCTGTCCACATTCAAAACACACAAAATACACTAACAATAGCTGATGAGCTACAAAAAAAAAATCACACACAAAATGTCATAATGTTTTAAGAAAGTTTACTAATTTGTGTTGGGCCACATACAAAGCTGTCCTGGACCTCATGTGGCCCACAAGCCATGGGTTGGACAAGTTCACTTTCTGTAATACTACAAATCTAGTGAGTTCAGTAAGGCAAGAAAAGCAAATAGAAGCATGCAGACAAATAGGAGGAAATAAAACTCTTTCTATTTGCAATGACATGATAGTTTAATTAGAAAATTCTTTTTTTTTTAATTCTACTTTTGGTTCTGAGGTACATGTGCTGATCATTCAGGATTGTTGGATAGGTACATACTTAGCAAAGGGGTTTGCATCCTCCATCCCCCCATCACCTAGCATTTCTCCCCGCATTATCCTCCCCAGCCTCCTCACCCCCTGCTGTCCTCCCTTAGCCTCCTGCCACCTACCCCAGTGTGTAACGTTCCCCTCCTGTTATATTGGGGTTCAGGAGTTCAGGGTGCCCTCAGCTCCCCTGAGAGGATGTTTCTTCAGGTTCTTGGTCTCCTGCCCTCTCAAGAATGAGAGAGGGGACCATGGTTCAGTAAATGCCGGACTCAAAAGTGTTTGTAGAAATGCCTTAAACTTATGAGTAAAGAAAATAACAATTCAGGGTGATACCCAAATCTTCACTGCTAGTGTGAGACGAATTTTTGAGCGGGTAAAGGTCTCCCCTGAGGTGACCCGCCTACTTTGCGGGATGCCTGGGAACCGCGATCTGCCCGACCGCATTTGAAAAAAAAAAAAAGACAGTGATTTATTTAGAGAGACAGAAATAGGAGAAGGAGAGAGAAAGAAACAGCTAACTCTCACACTGAGTGAGAGAATCCAGAAAGATGGAATCCAGGAGAGAAAAGCAGCTTCCACACTGAGTGGAAGGGAATAGAGAGAGATGGAGTTTAGGAGGGGAAGACAGGC